>JAFVLL020043785.1:0-47748 GCA_021397915.2 Tor tambroides
CGAATTAAGAATTTGTTCCCCAGACTTAATTCGTGAGCCGCTCATATTACACAGCTCTGTTCTGCCCGAAGTACTCGGAGATGCCGCCACCAAGCGTTTGATAAGGATTTAATCTAACTAATTCGTCATAAGTAAAAAAAATAAAAATAAAAATAATTGCTAATTGATTCTAACTAAAATCGCTGTTGTTAGCACTTAATATTTCTGTAGTACAGCCAAACAGCGTAGATCATTCATAAAAACGTATATAAAAGAATGCTCATGCGCAAACGTCTACACCAATAAGCTCTGCTGTATTATAAACCAATGAAATTGGGGGTGGGCGGAGCGACACGTGTCGCCCCACCTTAATGTGTCGCCCCGCCCCATCGTCCAGGGTGCACTCTGGGGCTACTCATTCACAATGAGCTCACATATTACTCACACTGTGAGGATCACCATATGAGAATGGTGTGATATCACTGTGATCATCGCGTGACCTCACGTGTTGACTGGGTGGTGTAATTGAGGGAGTAAAATCTTTCCGTGTCACCAGAGCCCTGCGTTTCAGCTTGGGCTCAACAGGTCCCCACTTTTTTTTACGCCCCTAGGGGCGGGCTTCGGGCCAATTTTCACGTCATAGTTCAGACTCTGGCTGGGCCTCAGGCTTGTTTTAGGCTTCTACTTATTATTTTATTATAGACATCCATCAGTTAGTGATGAAAAAAGTGGCATGCTGGTGGAAACAACACGAGACTGTGCTACCGCGTATGAAAAAGAATATGGGTGATGTACTCTGCTTTCGTTGCATGTTTGTGGCTGCCAAGTTTCAGCCGTAGAAACACGTAACATCCGGTAAGTGACGAGCTCGCTCTCATTGGCTATCGCGGGAATCACGGCAGAGACCCGATCAAGAGTCGTAAATTTCAAACATGTTTGATATTTACAATTTGAGTTAGCGGATGCTCCGTCTCAATCTGGAGCAGATGAATAATCAAAATGACACCACACAATAGAGGATTTTTTTTTGACAAAAAAATAATTTGCGAAAAGCCTCAAACCGGGCCTTAAAATCTTCTAGTTTGTGGCCAGCCTAATGCTCAATCATCACTCAATTAATCACTTAATTATCACATTAATGCTAAATCAACTTGCTCAGCTTGTAATGCTTTTCCACTGGGGCTGGTGTTCGAGCTGAAGCCAGTGGCACTCATTCAGAACCGGCTCACGTTTCCACTGGCAGGGAGCAGAAACCTCTACATCACAACCCTCTTCATCATGCCCATTTAAAAACTACCATTTCCCAATTGGGCTCTGGCTTCAGCCCCAGTGGAAAAGCAGTATGAATGTGTTGAATAAGAGACACAAAATGTGCAGAACGGTGGGTCCCCATGACCAGATTTTAAAACGTTTTAACTACAGTAAAATGTCCCATTATGCAGCATTAATATAATATACAAAACTGCAGTTCTTACTACATACATGGCCAGTTCTCTGTACAGGATTCATATTTTGTCTACACATTATTTGTATTTCTATGTTTGTGCAGATGCCACTTTAACTTCTTTCTTTTTTACTATTTTTTTTGTAGTAAAAGTCTGCCATCAGTCTCTCTTTTTAAGAGAGGCACTGCCTCTAAAAATGAGTGTCCCTGAAAAGAGAGAAGGTGAGGGCACTGCATCTAAAATGAGTTCTCCATCTCCTGGATCAAACTGTGTGTCTATGAGTGATGAATACATAAGCAGTCTGCACTCTTCATCCAGTGATGCAACAGTGACCTCTGACCACAGGTAAGGCACTGTCCTTTTAGCATTGGCAGATGCTTTCATACAATGCACTCCAGAAGCCTTTCATCGGTGAGTGATGAGTCCTGTCCCTTAGTACCATTACAGAGAGACACCGAATCATTTTCCTGAATCATTTCACAGTCATAAGACTGGGCCAATTGAAGGCATAGGCAAAAATGACCAGTGTTGGGGAGTAACGACGCTACTAACGTAACTACATTTTTCAGTAGCGTGACGGTAGCTCCACTACTTTTAAAACAGTGTAGCTTCTCTAGTAGCTAACTACTTTTTCCAGCAAGTAGCGGTGTAGCACAACCAAAAGCTACATTCCGTTTTACATCTCCTCCTTGTCCAGTTTAAGTTGCATACATTTTGTTCTTGCTCTGATGTTACGTTTGTAGCAATTTTGCACTTTGACAGTCAGTTTGAGATTATGTAACCACATAACTATATTTTATTAGTGTGTATTGGATAGTTTACAAAATCAAACGATTGGGACACTTTTGTAATTGAGATGACTTTGAAAAAGTGTCTCAATCAACCTGAATTCACCCTATTTTTGAAATCATTATCGCATTACAAGATGTGGTTTTAAACCCCAAATATCTTAATTAGCCTATAACTTCATTATATTATAATATATATAAATACATTATCAGTCGCCGTTTACACTGAATGCAATTAAAATTAGAATCATTCTCGCGTGTAAACACGTGGTTTCGTGTGAGAATGATTCTAATTTTAATTGCATTCAGTGTAAACGGCGACTGATAATGTATTTATGTCGTGCCAGATGAGGCTTGCACAGCCCGAGTGAGCATGTCAGAGAGACAGCACACACAAAATAACTCACATAAATTTATAGATGCATACTGCAGTAGAAGAAAAAAAGAGATTTACAAAATATGATTTAGATATGCAACATACGGCCATGATGTTTCCCCGAATATCAATATCAACACGATTGCAATGTGACACTAATTTTATACAATAGTTTTAAATAAACAAGTTAAAATTAAGTGACTTAGATTTTAGAAAAAATATTGACTGTTTTTGCTCAACCACAGCAGAACTGTTGTGTGTCTCAGAGCAACACAGTGGTGTTTCGTTACTGAATGAATCCACGTTTTTGAACGCATCGAGTGAGTCAATGATTCGGTGGCCCATTCATAAGAACAGTTACATGCCACGTTTCTGAATGAATCAGCCGTTTGAATGAATCGGTTGAATGAATGAATAAATAGGGCTGTAGTCAAGTCCACCTTTGTCGAGTCCAAGACAAGTCCAAGACCAAGACTATCGAGTCCAAGTCAAGACCTAGTCCAAAGAGGTTAGAGTCCAAGTCAAGTCCAAGTCCAAGCCCAAGAGATTCGAGTCCAAGTCAAGTCCAAGTCCAAGAGATTCGAGTCCAAGTCAAGACCTAGTCCAAAGAGGTTCGAGTCCAAGTCAAGTCCAAGTCCAAGAGATTCGAGTCCAAGTCAAGACCTAGTCCAAAGAGGTTCGAGTCCAAGTCAAGTCCAAGTCCAAGTCCAAGAGATTCGAGTCCAAGTAAAGACCTAGTCCAAAGAGGTTCGAGTCCAAGTCAAGTCCAAGTCCAAGAGATTCGAGTCCAAGTCAAGACCTAGTCCAAAGAGGTTTGAGTCCAAGTCAAGTCCAAGTCCAAGTCCAAGAGATTCGACTCCAAGTCAAGTCCAAGTCCAAATGAGAGAAAGAAAAAAAAGCATCTTCTTCAAAACCACATACTTAACTATTGATAATTTATGTGATACGAGAGACAGCATATCTTCTACTCTAAGATAATCATTTTGCATTATTATTTGTAATGATCTAAAAGCAGCAGCAACACTGTAGGATAAAATTAGGCTATTTTATTAACTTTAGGTTTAGCAATTTCACTAAAGTTACATAAGCTGAAGTGCAACTTCACATTTTCAGCATTTTTATTATAGTGTAACAATCACATTCTGGGCTGCCAATGGAAAATATTACAAAGAACAAGCAACATAAGTGTAAAAAATAAATCAACATATTCCCATTCTTGAACTTGTTACTTGGTCTAAAGCAGGGTGTCCAAACTCAGTCCTGGAGGGCCGGTGTCCTGCAGAGTTTAGCTCCAACTTGCCTCAACACACCTGCCTGAAAGTTTCTAGTATGCTTAAATTAGCTGTTTCAGGTGTGTTTGATAAGGGTTGGAGCTGAACTCTGCAGGATACTAAACCTCCAAGACCAAGTTTTAAGACCTCTGTCCTAAAGAAACCATAGTACAATGTAACCCTCTCAAGCAAGGCTGTGTAGCATATAAACACCTTCAGGTCTGTGTGTCTGTGTGTGGCCATGCATGCATTTGTTTGCTGTTTGCCTTAGGCCATGTAATATAGGTGCTATATAATATATACATCCCCCGGGATAGGGGGATATAGACAGTGTTACAGGTGTTAAGCTGTGGCCATTTTTAATAGTAGAAATATAAATAATTTAGTTCAGTTAGAGAACAGACAATTACAGATTGAAAAATTAAAGAAATTAAAAATTGGAAGGATTTTTTATTTGTTTCTATTGCTGGGCGATATGGCAAAAAAAAAAAAAAATCTTGATTTTCTCAGAACATTTGACCAATTCTCGATTTTGTATGATTTTAACTAGTGAACTTGAAAATATAACTACAACATGATTCAAGCAACTTTTTTCTTTATTAACCCTCTAGTTAAAGAAAATTCTATTCTAAGTGCACCACACATGAAGTTGTCATCATGATATAAATGTTAAACAAATCACTAAATATCTTTGCAGAAAAGATGCATGAACAACTACATCTTGTACAAACTTTTCTTATGCATATTATATGTTCAGAAATAATACAAGGAAAATGCTTAAAAGTCATTCAAATTCAAAATTACTGAAGGTATAACACCTAGAGTGCTATTATTACCTATAAATGCCCTGTAAAAACAATGAACAGTAGTTTTCAGCCTGTCACCCTGATGCAAACATGAAATATCAGACATAGAGTAATAGTTCTTCACAGGTTTTTTATTCGATTACGCTGCTTTTCCATAGTTTTTTCTATGTAAACATGGATGCGTTTGACTGTTGTGCTCGCGTCTCTTGCAGCGTCTCGTGCATGAAACGGCATTCTAAAAACACGGCGCTCTAGTTATTAAAAGATGTTTAACTCCCATCTTCTTGCATTTTTTCCTATTCCACTGCCTGCGTAACATCTTTGTCAACACAAAGGCACATTCTGTGTGAATGGCACCTATCACACGAGAGTATCACACGTGAGCAGATAAGCGTGTGCACCGACATGCGGTTGGATCATTCTTTTCTCTTTACTGTTATTGTCAAAGTGTCTAATTCTAGCATTTGGTAATATTTCTATTCAAAATCACGATTCCTCGATTTATAAAAAATAAAATTGTGGCAAAACATTAAATTCGAATTAATCGATAAAATCTGAAAAATAGCCCAGCCATAGCCACAGTGTTTGCTTATTTTTACGTTATTTCAATTTTTGTGTAATTTATTTTATTTTACATCAAGGTGTATTCCGTGCCTCCAGGCTTTATTCGTTTTTCTCTTATTCAATCTGTTTCTTATTCATTTGGTTCCACAGCGTTTGCTGATTTTCAGTTTTTTTTTTTTTTTTTTTACGTTTAAACATTTTGTAAATTTGTTTAGGCTTATAGCATGGTAATGGTGTTTTTTTTTTATTCGTTTTGTTAATAAAAGTCCCATGTTTATTGCAGAAAATTTGTAGTTGTAAGTTATAGATAAGCAATTGACCGGAAATGAAAGTGAAAGTAAAATGCGCACGGACATTTATAAGGTATTTAAAAGCGAAGGAAAGTGAGAGGGAAAACTCCAACGAACTTTGTAAAACTAAACTGTATTATGCAACTCGCCCACATTGTGTCTGTGGCCAAAATAAAAACGATTTATGTCTCTGCGCAGCGCGCACACTCGGAGCAGGGCATATGACGCAGCTGTGCATTTACCAAGCGACCAATGGCAATGCCCGTTCTAGATGGAATTAAACCAATTACATTACCCATTTTTCGAACAAGCGAGCCAGATTAATGGTTTTGTTTTGAAAGAGAAAAAAAAGCATATATAGCTGGACTCGATCGAGACCAACTAGAAGACTTCGCAAGTCCAATGACCAAGTCCGAGACAAGTCCGAGTACAAATATTAACGAGTCCAAGACAAGTCCGAGACGATAGAAAAACGTCTCGAGACCGGACTCGAGTACTACAGCCCTATGAATAAATGACTCACTCATTAAAACAGACACTTTCCACCACCTACTGGTGGTTTAGTCATATTTAATAGTATCATTGCATTTTCATTTGAATAGTAACAACTCTACAGTTTCTTATTATGCTAACTGAATCAATTTAAAAAGTAAGAATTTGATGTGAATGATGACACATTTAATAAGGTTAGGGGGGAAAAAATTACCATTTACAAACATAGTGGGAAATGACATTTGTTTTGTTAGATACAGTAACTCATTTTACGTTAGCCGTTTCTTCCTCTTTCCAGTCACAGAGCACTTTATTTTGAGAGTTGTATAAGTGAGAGAAAATCTGTAACTTAATCCAGATTGGGGGAATTGTAATGTTTAATAATTTATTTTATTATGTAAATTGAAATTTGCATAGATTTTTGTTTATATATGCTGTCAATTATAGTTCTTAGAAAATCGGAATCGACAAAAATCGGTACCGGCAGGTCACACTTCCAAAAAAAAAAAAATCGGAAATCTGAATCGGCCAAGAAAATTGCAATTGGTGGATCTCTAGTGTGTACCTGTTTTTCTATTCAGGTGGGGACTTATACCTGAATACACACAGACTCATGGGGACTCGTATCACGGTGGGGACCTAAATTGAGGTCCCCATGGGTAAACAAGCTAATAAATCACACAGGATGAAGTTTTTTGAAAATCTAAAAATGCAGAAAGTTTCCTGTAATGGGTAGGTTTAGGTGTAGGGTTGGTGTAGGGCAATAGAAAATACGGTCTGTACAGCAGAAAAAGCATTACGCCTATGGAGAGTCCCCACAAGGATAGCAAACCAGACGCACGTGTGTGTGTGTGTGTGTGTGTGTGTGTGTGTATTTGTCTGAGTGTAAAATGCCATTATGTTTGATTTTTGTCAGCATCAGCAGGAAGAGACAGAGATCAGAGTCTCCAGAACCCAGCTGTGTGTCTATGAAGAGTGACAGATCCATGATGAACCCTCCTCAATTAAGTGGTGCTGTATCCAGTGATGCAACAGTGACCTCTGACCACAGGTAAGGCACTGTCCTTTTAGCATTTAGCATTGGTAGATGCTTTAATCCAACGTGACATACAATGCACTCCAGAAGCCTGTGATCAGTGAGTCATGAGTCCTGTCTCCTAGAACCATTACAGAGAGACACAGAAGCATTTTCCTGAATCATTTCACAATCACAAGACAGGGCCATTTCAAGGCATATGCAAAAATCACTTTCCACACTGGATCGATTTTATTCTTTATTTGTTAAACTGCCTTGAATAAAAGCATCTGTTAAATTAATAATTGAAAATGTAAATCTGCAGTGCATTCAAGCTATACAATGTAGAGCCCGACCGTTGTGGGTTTTTGGGGGCTGATGCCAATACCGATATTATGGCGTAACAAAAGAACGATATCGATATATCGTCTGATATTCTTTGTGTAGGCTATATTATAGTACAGTATAGTCAACATTTTGGACACACTTACCATTCGTGTGTCCAAACTTTTGACTGGTACTGGATATAAATTACAGTATGTACATAAACAGAAATTATATTCATAACCACATTTATTTGCTATGATAACTCAAATGAAGTGATCAAACACTTATAATGATGTGACAAACATAGGCCTATGTAATGGAGGCAGGTTATTTAACAATTTAACAATAAACTTTATTATTCAAAATGAGTCTGACATCAGTGCACTTAACAGTAAAGTTCACTTATTATAAATAACTTGAAAAGGGCAACAAGGTACTGCCAATCTAAAAGGGGCAGGTTTATGCAGGAAGCACAGCTTTTCCAAATGTGAGTACATCTAAAATGAATAAATAATAATAATGAATAATATTTTTTCACACATTCTGTTTTGTGTATTTTCTGGTAATCAAATGAACATGCAGGACATGAGGATTCGTATTTAAATAGTATTTTTGCAGTTTAATATTCATAGACACTAGTCTATATCACGATTTTATTTAGGTGTACTGACCTGTTTTTTATTTATTCATCAAAAATATGAGAAATTCCATGAAATTCCACATTATACTGTAAATTCAGTTTTTATGACTGGGTTCCGCGATTCCATTCATGTTTTTTGCATTGTGGAAATCACAGGTCCCTACTAATGTAGCAAATGAGTCTGATAAGCTCACTGTGAGAGTAAAAGACGGGGACAATGTTGTTTATTTACTTTAGCATTGAGTCTCTCCAACTAGGTGACAACGTAGCATTGAATCAACATTCAACAGACTCAAGCCACCACTACCGTCTATTGGACTGCAGAAAGATTCTAACTTTTCAATGTGCTACGTTACTGACTGTACTGACAAACTATGCTGACACACGTGTCTGTGCTACAACAGGACACGACAAAGCGACTGCTGCAAATCATTTGAACTTTGTGTCAGTATGTCATAAATAGATTAGAACGACGCATTAGTTTACTGTCGGGATTTCTCATGTCGTGTTGTGCCACATCCAGTGTAGACAGCATCATTGATTATAATGGGTTCTATTGTACTTTGTTGCGCCGTGCCGCTCACATCCGGTGTAGACACCCAGTTATGAAATGTGATGTGACCGATGTGATAAGCATGAGTTCTGGGCCGCAGCGCGGACGGTATAAACACCAGCATTCACTGAGTGTCCGTGATCAGCTCCGGTGGCCGTGAGTGGAGCCGTAATGCGCCACAAATGTGTGCAGTGATGCGCAGATCAGCTCTAATGCCTCTGAATCTGCAGTTAAAAATTAGCCATCCATTCATCATATCATCATGCAAAACTAAGAATTAGAATCATTGTAATATGACGATCATATATATGATCAATATTCGATCAATATCGATTATCGATTATCAATATTGATATTGAATATTTACCAACACCAATATATCTGCGTCAAGCTCATATCGGACGATAATATCGGCAAAGCGATATATCGGTCGGGCTCTAATACAATGTGTGTGTGTGTGTGTGTGTGTGTGTGTGACTTTTGTCAGCATCAGCAGGAAGAGACAGAACTCAGAGTCTCCAGAACCCAGCTGTGTGTCTATGAAGAGTGACAGATCCATGAGGAAACCTCCTCAATTAAGTGGTGCGATGACCTCATCCCAGTATCAGAATCACATCAGGCAGGACAAAACTAAAGCAGTCCTGCAGACACGTGCACTTGAGACTGGAGACCTGCAGAGAGTAAAAGACCAGCTCAAAACCATGATGAAGAACAAATACGAGAGACTATTTGAGGGAATTAAACCCCAAGAGAATCAAACCTTGCTGAACAGAATCTACACACAGCTGTACATCATAGAGGGAGAGAGTGAAGGAAGGAATGAAGAACATGAGGTTTTACAGATGGAGAAAACAGCCAAAACAAAACACTCACAAGACACTCCAATCTACTGCAATGACATCTTTAAAGCCTCGCCTGAACCAGGATGTGAGGAGAAAGACCAAATCAAGACTGTTCTTACTAAAGGCATCGCTGGAATCGGAAAAACCGTCTCTGTGCAGAAGTTCATTCTGGACTGGGCCGAGGGAAAAGCCAATCAGGATGTAGATTTCATGTTTGTGCTTCCATTTCGAGAGCTGAACTTGATCCGAGATCATCAGTACAGTCTTCACAGACTTCTGCTGGACTTTCATCCTGAACTTCAAGATCTGGACAACTTCAAGATTTATGAGGAGTGTAAAGTTGTGTTCATCTTTGATGGTCTGGATGAAAGCAGAATCACACTGATGTTTTCAGATGATCAGAAAGTTTGTGATGTGACTGAGACTTCATCAGTGGGTGTGTTGATGTCAAACCTCATGAAAGGAGAGCTGCTTCCCTCTGCTCTCATCTGGATCACCTCCAGACCAGCAGCAGCCAATCAGATCCCCTCCAAATACATCAACCGTCTGACAGAAATTCAGGGATTCACTGAGCCTCAGAAGGAGGAATATTTCAGGAAGAGAATCAGTGACCAGCATCAAGCCAGCAGAATCATCTCACACATCAGAAGAGCAAGAAGCCTCCACATCATGTGCCACATCCCCGTCTTCTGCTGGATCTCATCCACTGTGCTTCAGAAGCTCCTGGAAGAAGATCTGAGTGCAGAAATCCCTCAAACTCTGACTGAAATGTACATCCACTTCCTGCTGATTCAGATCAACATGAGGAACCAGAAGTATGAAGAGAGAGATCCAGAGAAACTCCTGCAGTCCAACAGAGAAGTGATTGTGAAACTTGCTGAAGTGGCTTTCAAACAGCTGATGAAGGGCAATATGATGTTCTATGAAGAGGACCTGATTGAGAGCAACATAGACGTCACTGTTGCCTCAGTGTATTCTGGGATTTGCACTGAGATCTTTAAGGAGGATTCTTTGATTCATCAGCGGAAAGTCTACAGCTTCGTTCATCTGAGCATTCAAGAGTTTCTCGCTGCTTTCTATCTGTTTTACTGCCATGTAATAAAAAATGTAAACACCCTTAAATTTTTAGATTTAATTTATAGCTTTATAAAAAATACAGTAGATAAAGCCCTTGAGAGTGAGAATGGACACCTAGATCTGTTCCTGCGGTTCCTGCTGGGCGTCTCACTGGAGTCCAATCAGAGAATCTTACAGGATCTACTGACTCACACAGAGAACAGCTCAGAGAGCATCAGGAGAACCACACAATACATTAAAGAGAAGATCAAAGATGGACATGGACTATCCACTGAAAGATCCATCAATCTGTTTCTCTGTCTGCTGGAAGTGAAAGACCAGACTCTGTCCAGAGAGATTCAGGAGTTTGTGAAATCAGATAAACGCTCAGAGAAGAAACTCTCTCCTGCTCACTGCTCAACAATTGCCTACATGCTTCAGATGTCAGAGGAGCCGCTGGATGACCTGGACCTCCAGAAATACAACACATCAGATGAGGCGAGAAGAAGACTGATACCAGCTGTGATCAACTGCAGAAAAGCCCTGTGAGTATTACAATGAGTAAAATATATTATCCTCTCTGAAAGGAAAAATGTATAATGTTCACAAAAATTAATGTCATATTTATTTTCAAAATTTAATAATTAAACAAAGGTATTCATTTACTTTGTTCTAGACTTTCTGGCTGTAATCTCACTGGTCAGTGTTGTGAGAGTTTATCATCAGCTCTACAATCCTCTAACTCTGTCCTGAGAGAGCTGGATCTGAGTAACAATGACATGCAGGATTTAGGAGTGAAGCTGCTCTCTGATGGACTGAAGAGTCAAAAGTGTCAGCTGGAGATACTGAGGTTTGTGAACAGGGTTGGAATATTCTATCTGTAGTAGTGTTGCATGATATACCAGAACTAAAAACATATCATGAGACCCTGCTTCTAAAAACGGTACGATTCCGCATTTTACTAGTACCAGTACTTTAATAATGCATTTTAATAAATGCAGTATTTCCTGAGTAAAACACTAGGATGAATAGATTAAAAGTAGCCAAGTCAGTACACTGAAATCAATATGCGATGGTCTAGTGTCTGTGAACATTAAGCTGCAAAAGACTATTTAAATATGAATCCTGCATGTTCTGTGTATCTCTGTATTAGTGAATGGTACAGACGTGCGGTTTTGTTTACTAAACACATACTGAACTGTGTGTGACGCTCACTGTGTTTTCAGCTTCTGCCGCCTCAATATATGAGTACATGAAGATAATCTTCAGAACTGCTCTGAGAGTCACTTTATCAGCATTTTACTGCTTCTTTTGAGAAAACTAACATCATATCATATACAAACAAATTTAAAGGTCTTCACAGCAACCAGTCAAAATAAAAGTTCGGTTTAACTTGACAGAAATATATTAGCTACTTAATGTAATGATAGTACTACTACTACTACTAAAAATATTATTAAAACAATATTTAAGGAATATTTACCAGAATTTATTTACCAGAAAATTGTAAATACATAACACAGCATTTCTGGGGGGAAAAAATAAATAAATAGTAGGGATGCAACAATGCAACAATTTTTCAGATCCGATCCGATCCAGAAAATTCTGAGTATCAGCCAATTCCAATCCGATCCGATACCAGTGCAGTTTTTAAAAAAAATAAAAAATCAATATAGAATTTCTGTACTTCTGTGTGTTGACCTGATCTTCATTCTTGTGTGGGTTAAACACAATCTACTAAATATAGACAACTTAATTTTAATGAAAAATAACAAATGAAAAAAATATATATATAATCATAAACTATGACAAAAATACTATTATAAGCTAGGTTAGTGGATAATTTAGCAGAAAAAGTTATTCTAGAAAAATCAAGAGTGCACAATTTTATAAAATCCAAACATTTAGTGAAATAACATTATTTAGAGGGGAACAAATAAAAGTGAAAAAGTGTAGGACTAAATCTGGTAAAATGTTACACATTTCTCTTTGTATTGTTGTAAAATACAAAACAAGTAAATGTATTTATATTAGAGATGCACCGATTGACCGGCCAGTGATTGGAATTGGCTGATTTTTCACATGACCGGCCTCGATTGGTGACTGTCCGGTCAGTCTCACGTCTCGCCGATCCCAAGCCAATCCTTGATGTCACAGCCACGCGCACACTCACAGTCGCGTGTAAACACGTGGTTTCGCGTGAGAATGATTCTAATTTTAATTGCATTCAGTGTAAACGGCGACTGATAATGTATTTATGTCGTGCCAGATGAGGCTTGCACAGCCCGAGTGAGCGTGTGAGAAACAGCACACACAAAATAACTCAGAAATTTATAGATGCATACTGCGGTAGAAGAAAAAAATATATTTTCAATATATGATTTAGATAAGCAACATTATACGCCCATGATGTTTTCCCGAACATCAATCAACACGATTCCAACGTGACACTGATTTTATACAATAGTATTTAAATAAACAAGAAGTTAAAATTAAGTGACTTAGATTTTAGAAAAAATATTGACTGTTTTTTCTCCATTTCGCTGACGAAAATAGTTCCGATCAAACCACAGCAGAACCGTTGTGTGTCTCCGAGCAACACAGAGCGGTGTTTCTTTACTGAATGAATCCACGTTTTGCACGAATCGAGTGAGTCAATGATTCAGTAGCCCATTCATAAGAACGGTCACTTGCCTCGTTTCTGAATGAATCAGCCTTTTGAATGAATCGGTTGAATGAATGAATAAATGACTTGTTAAAACAGACACTTGCTGCCACCTAGTGGCGGTTTAGTCATATTTAAAAGTATCATTGCATTTTTTCAACATTTATTTGTATGTTTTTAAAAGAAATAAACATTAATCTTATGAAATTATTTATGTATTTTAAATTTTGCATTGTAAATGCATTTATGGTACCTCAGATTCATCAAACTGTCTGTGTAAATGCATCTAATGCCACTTCAGATGCAGCTTCTGTCTCCTCAGCAGTGGTTTGTTCATACTAATTTCATTTGAATAGTAACAACTCTACAGTTTCTTATTGTGCTAACTGAATTAATTGAAACAAAGTAAGAATTTGATGTGAAAGATGACACATTTAATAAGGTTAGGGGGGAAAAAATGACCATTTATAAACATAGTGGGAAATTACATCTGTTTTGTTACATACAGCAACGCATTTTACATTAGCCATTTCTTCCTCTTTCCAGTCACAGAGCACTTTATTTTGAGAGTTGTTTAAGTGAGAGAAAATCTGTAACTTAGTCCAGATTGGGGGAATTGTAATGTTTAATAATTCCATTTATTAAGTAAATTGAAATTTGCATAGATATTTGTTTGTATATGCTGTCAATTATAGTTCTTAGAAAATCGGAATCGACAAAAATCGGTATCGGCAGGTCACATTTCCAAAAAATCGAAAATCGGAATCGGCCAAGAAAATTGAAATCGGTGCATCTCTAATTTATATATAAATATAAACTATAAAATTGAAAGAAATTTCTTTTAAATGGAGTCCTATCTATCATATGTTGCTGCCTCCATTACTGTGCTATACATTAGATTATTAATAGCCTAGTCTTTCTTGTTCTGTCCTATCATAGGACAGAACAAGAAACGCTATAAATAATCTTTCATTGCGTAAAAGTATTATAATAAGAAAAGCTCCAATACAGAGTGACACAAAGTGCTATATGCGCATCCCGTGCGCAGAATGATGCGCTTGAAGCAGCACAGAGTCACAGCGTGGAGCGTTCCGCATAGAGAAGTTAAAAGCACAAAGGAAAGATATATTGGTGCGTAGTTTATTAAATCTGTGCAATAGTTTGAGCCTTTTCTTTTAACAGTGTTAAATCTCAGTTATTGAGCGCTCTTGAAGGGAATTTCATCGATTTTGATTGCAGTAACCGAACGTGACACGCAGTTTGAATGCTGCATGGAGGATGACAGACAGATGCAGCGAAGAGAAGAATTTACATGAACTTGAGTATAACGACTTAAGTATTCATCTGTACCTCATATTAAACTATGAAACGGCTTCAGAAAACTTGGACTTTGACTTTATAGTGCTTTATAATGTTTTTGTGCTTTCGTGGAGCTTAACAATAACACCAAATAATATACGCACAATATCGGATTTGGATCGGTCTTGTCTGAACGATACCCGATCCGCAGAAAATACCAGTATCGGAGCCGATACCGATACTGAATATCGGATCGATGCATCCCTAATAAATAGCCTAAATTAATTCTTTAAAAAATTGAATTATTGTTTCTAAATTAATTAGATATGTTTTTGATTATGAAAATGTAATGAAACTATTCAAATGGAGTCCAGAAAATTAATGGAAAACACAGATTCAGATTTCCTTAAAAAATGTATAAAATGTCTTTTAATAAATTGCTGTTAAATTGTTTCATAATACTTACTCATAATAAGTTTCATGAATGCAATTAATTAGACATGCTTTTTGATTAATATTTTTTAAAGTAACCATTCAAATAGTCTAGAATGGAATGAGACATTAAAATGGAATTTGGAAAAAATAAAACAGTTTTAATAGGGCCCTATTTATTTCATTTGTTTATTGTTTTATTGTCATAGTATTGGTTCAGTAGTAGTCTTGTGATATTTTAGTCAAGTATCATAACGACGTCAACATTTTGGTATTGTGACATCACTAATCTGGAGTGTAGATTATCCAAACACTCAGTAATGTTTATTTCATCAACTTCATCAACACATGCGGGGCCTCAATGGAAACTGAGTACTAGCTGAAAACTGGCTGGGCTCCAGTTAGGCAACCCAGGTGGGCCCCTTTTGTGCTCCTGTGCTGACTGGGTGGAAAGTGCCTCAAAGTGCATATTAAAACAATCCAGCCACAACACACAGCCACTTGTATGTTTACACAAATGAGTGATATTTCAGAACACCTATTTCAGTGGTATCAGGTAATAGGGACCATTAAATCCTTAATAACACCTTTAGACAGAGCAGAAAAGTGACATAGCATTGACAGTGAATGAGGGAGAAAGTAATATTTAACTTTGTTGTCAAAATAAATAAATGGCATGCTATTCTTTGATCTATTTGTATAAGATCTCAGATTGATTTAGTAAAATTAATTTCCTTACAGATTTGAAAACATATCTTCACTTCAGCTAAGTTTATTGGTGTTGTGTAGTTTATTGATGTTTTTACCACCCTTTGTGAGCATAAAAAAACTTGACAGTCTTGATATATCTGTAAATCTTAACTTGCACAGTATGCAAGAGCCGTTTTAAAAACAGTCACACCCATACACTTTCAATGTATCAGTAACAATGAACTGACACATATCCAACTGCTTCATTGCTAAAAAGCACAATTTTAGTTAGACCTAAATATTTTGGTCTAATTAATGCATAATACACATACGTCTGTTAGCTCTCTTCTGTCAAAATAAAAAATATTTCAGAACTAAGCATTCAGAATTTTACTCTCTGTAGGTTGTCTGGCTGTATGGTGACAGAGGAAGGTTGTGGATATTTGTCTTCAGCTCTGAGTTCAAACCCCTCACACCTGAGAGAGCTGGATCTGAGCTACAATCACCCAGGACAATCAGGAGTCAAGCTGCTCAAACACAAACTGGAGGATCCAAACTATAAACTGGAGATACTCAGGTATGACAAATATTTATCTATTTAACCTTCAACCCACATCAAATAGAAGCTCAAATAGAGTGAAAATGCCTTTTTTAAAATATACATTTAGGAAACAATAATTTACCCTATGATTTCAATGACAAGTTTTTGTCAAAGTATATTTAGGTGCACTTCTGAGAACACTTGGACACTCCAAAAGGACACCAGGAGCCTAATTTTAAAAAAAAATGCTGCACACAATCCCTCAGGCACAGCTCGTCTGTAAGGGCAGGTGAGGCAGAGCCCCACCAAAATATTCACCCAAAACCTAGACCTCTATATAAACTGAATAAATAATAAACTGTAAATGTGTTCAGCATTCTGCAACATTTATTTTGTTTTAAATTAATATAAGTGTTAATCCTAGTTTAAATGTGCTCACATGAAAAGCCTTTATACAACATTAGTTTTGTTGTGTTTGTTATATGTTTGTTTTGAGATGAGACATGGAATCCATTTCCTCACTTAAATTCCTCTACAACTTGTAGCATTATAAATCAACATTCGGAGACAATATTAAGGCAATAATTCTGTAGGATTCTGTGTGTGTGAACTTCAAGCCTGTCAATCAACATTTGCGTGCCGCCTACAGGCTGAATAATGTGAGGACATTAGGTATCTGCCAAAGTGAGTGTGCGTGTGTTCGGTGATTAGACTCTAAACCAGAGGTGGGCAAACTACAGCCCGCCGGGAGATTCTATTGTATGTTGTCGCGTCCAAGCCGCACAGCTCAAATAAAAAATTTTAAAAAATCTAAAAATACACACTGTGCAGAACTAGCACAACTGTAAATACTACTTGTTTTAAAATGTGAAAGTGTTCATTTGTTTTAAAAAATCCTTGTATTGATAACCTACTGTTTTAAAAAATGCTTAAAATGCTATGTAGACTTTTGAGTAGGAGAACAAATGCCAGTGTTGCCTCCTCCAACCACTTGGTGTGGAAAACTTGATGTGGCCCTCGAGTCAAAAACTTTGCCCACTCCTGCTCTAAACACTCAGTTTTCATGAGTTTATTATAAATTAGCTCTACAACCCAGAATCTACACCACCTAAATTTACGGTCAGGAGCCGCTACTGCAATACATCCTACATTTGATCTAAGATTATTTCTCAAATGTGAATACATGTGATTCAGAGAAATCAAGCATAGCGTTAGTTCTGGCAGGTCACGTTAGTCAAGCTTGCATCAGCTGACTCTCAGCTGATCCCGACACGTATCTAAGCATCCATATATATACTGTAAGGTCCCTCAGTATCATCAGCAGTTTTCGCGTTGCTCAATGGCTAATTAAATGGTGAATTTGGCAGGCAAAACACCATCATCACTAGGAATCGGGAATTTAGCGAGTGGAATTTGTTTCCCCAATGGACTCACCTCCGATTCATTGACTGTAAGTTTGTTAACATAAGCTGCCTGATTCGGAAGTGACTGAGTTAGCATTACTTCCCGCATCACTACATTATGGACATGGACTCCACAAGTTATGTGACCAACTCAAGAACTAGTTCAGATGGGAACTTCATCCCCAAGAAGGATATCAAGAGACCAAGCATCCTCTTCACAGCTGCTATGTTCACTCTCTCGAACGTCTTCACAAACTAAGTTCCTTTAATGCTCTCAGGTTATTGGCAACATGCGTGTTGCTATGGCTATCAGTGTTGCTTAGGCCTTTTGGACCTATTGGCAATGTGCGGTATTTATCTGTTGTCACTGGCAACACACTTGTCACTGCAATATGCTGCGCTTAAAAGGGAGTCTAATGCCATTTCATGCATCACACTCAGCGACCCGAGCAAGAGTGCGCCGCTCAATGCGTTTTATTACGGAAGTCATTGGCAGCAGTGCAGTTACTTGCTCGAGAAGAATGTCTCTGTTTTTTGGATGTGAGGAAAAGATAACCTTATTCTGTGTTATGTGAACAGTGGATGCAATTTGTATTTCCGGGGAAGCAACAGAGTTTCATAAGCGTGTTTGTTTGTTCCTGTCATTTCGGTGACAAATGTTTTATACAAGGTACATTCTGCCACTGGATTTGCACATCATTTGATACTGAAAGATGGAGCAATCCCAGCGATAAAAGATCCCGGTCATGACTAGAAACCAGAGATGTTCACGAGTCTTTAACTTGGAGTCCGAGTCAAGTCTGAAGTCATTGACGCTGGAGTCTGAGTCAAGTCTCGAGTCTTTGGTCATGAGTCCGAGTCGAGTCTCGATTTAATGGCTCGCTAAAAAAAAAAAAATCCCATTCATACCTAATCCTCATGTATTGAAATCTTCCTATTTATGAAGCTGTTTTATAGGCTATAGACAAAATATATTATCTGCTTTTTTTTTTTTTTTAAAGGGGTGTTAAGATGTAAGGTTAATGTTCATTCAGGCTTACCCACTGGGCAAAGTTACGTCCAAAGGACGTCTTTTTGAAGTCTTGTTTATGTTGAACAGACGTCCACTGAGGAGCCAGAATGAAAGTTTTTATGACGTCTTTTTTTGACGTGTTCTGCACGTCTGATCTAGACGTTCAGTGAACCTCCATACAAGGTTAAAAACTAGTTCAAATGTGGTCAGCGGACATATTTTTAACATCATTTAAGGTTCATTTAGACATAATTTATACTGTTTCTGGACCAAATAAAACACTCTCAGGATGCATTAGATTTAAACTCATGTTATTTTAATGTAATTTACATTTGTAATTGCAAACAACTCTCACTGTGTTTGTCTAAAAATCAAGAAAATAAATAAAAGAATCTTCACTGAAACAGTGTTGAAGTTTATGATCAAATTTAATGATCAAATAACTGATGAGCATTTGGTAAAATCAACTGCAAATCAAAGACATTAAATCTCTCAAGATCTCAGCAGAGGATGATTAAACATCTCCACAAACAGCATCACCAGCTTCACTCATTAGATTGACTTTATTTCTGTCAGACATCTAGAGAAGCTCTTATTGAGAATTAACAGAGGTTTAGATGTTGATATTTGTTTCATTTGAAGTCACCATTGTGGTGGGCAGTGTTTGATTTAGCTGGGATCTTGGTCCTCATACTTCTTGTGTTATTTTTTTTTTGGCTGCTGAGTCACAATTGTTGTTGTGAAGGAAGCCAAAATAAACTGAGATCAGGTGTTAGCAGCTCCTTGTTGATGATGATAAAATCATCAGAAAATGAGCATCTGATGTTATGATTTTAGTTTTGTTTTATGTTTGGAGTTTATAGCCACCAAACCTTGTAAATCTGCAGTAAGTTCCAAGGGGTAAGTTCCAAGAGGCATGGACTCTATATTTCCTTCCAAGTAGAGGTCTGGACAAAAAAAATTATAAATAAAAAAAATATATATATATTTTACATGTATTGTACTTTTACATTTAGATACATCCGAGGCCATGTGACAAAAACACTGTTTCTGTTTAGGGTTTTCCTCCTGAAATCTGTACTATTTAAATATATTATTATCTACTAAAAATGCCTACAATAATCAAAATGTTCTCATCTTGAGCAGAAAAGAAAGATAACTAGCAGTTTCAAAGTTTAAGTTCTATCCTAGCCATCTAACAACGATTTTCCCAATTATAATTACATGATTCTTTTAAAATGCTCTTAGCCTCCAGATTAACAATGCTAAATGTAGATCAGAAATGTCTTGTCACATCTGGTTTGAACAGTCAGAGTCATAGGTTATTGAGAGATAAATAGATAGTAAGAAAAAATAACTAGATTTGCAGCATTGTTTCTGTTGTTGTTAAAATAACCGCGACATCCGCAGCTCTTAAACTTGGCGCCGGTGCGCATCCGGAGAAAGAGAGAGAAAGGCACAGAGCTGAAAGGGCTTGAATTAAGCTCGTTTGGCTTTAGATAAAAAAAAAATAGCGCTGAAAGATATTTGCCATAAACGACACTTGTTATGTGATCCGCACCGCTGTTCTGAGGCGCTGCTCACTTAAAATGGTGCTGCTGTTATGGCTCGTGGTCCGGATGGATGCCGGGGTGCAGATGCGGTCCGCCTTTTGAAAATCAGTTATATAAGTATTTAAGGATAAAAGACTCGAGTTGCTTTTAAATTATTCACGAGTCCTTTTCCTTGTGTCGAGACAAGTCTGGAGTCATTTCAAGTCAAGTCTGAAGTCTATAAAAATGTGACTCGAGTGCCCATCTCTGCTATAAACTGCTGTACAACTGCATCAAATGTCTGTGTTTTGTTGCCAATTGGTCTATAAGTGCTTGCGACTTTTCAGCTCCACCCACGGCTCGCATCCAGGAGCTCGGCTGTTTTCGGAGAGAATCATAAATCTGTATCTTTCTTTTATAAATCTGATCAAACCCTGATAGCAACAGACTCCGGAACGGATCCGCAAAACGGGTCCGTATCGGAGTCCACTTGCACAGCGCAGCGGATCCGGAACAGATAAGGATTACGGATCCGGACCGGATCCGGTCCAGACCCTATCCGTATAATTAAGAGACTAATTAAATGATGATTGTGCATTAGTGATGAACACCTGCTGTTATTGAGAATTACAGAGGATCAGATGTTGATGTTTTATTGGATAAAATGATGCCACCATCATGGAGATCAGTGATTGCTTTAGTTGGGCTCTTGGCCCTTGATTTCTTGTGGTAGAGCTGTCTCTGTAATATTGCTTGTGCAGTTGTAAAGCAGAGCGATCAGTGCTGTCTTGTGAGCGACTGTTAGTTGTTTTCATTTGATGAAACAATCATTATTATCGCTGTTCTCATTCATGCTAGGTTGCATGGATGCGCAGGGAGTTCTTTCCCAGAACAGAACCATACCACCAATCCAAACTGTATGCTAATTGTCAGTCATCTTTGACGATAGTGGTCCTCACAGAAATCAATGTATGCACAAAGAACATGCATACACTTCTCTTCCAGATGGGAAATTTGTAAATCGCAAATAAACTTAACATTTGTGTGCAGCTGAATGGTTTCAGATCTCTGCTTGTAAATGCCTCCTAATTAATGTCAATAACATATAATAAAGCACAATAAATCTCCAAGTCTTTTAGTTGAAAATGGCAAGCAGCAAGAATTGCTTAGATTCCAAATACCATAATGACTATGCCACAAGGAAAAGTGCATATGATTGCTTAGAACCTGATGACATGCTAAGCACTTTTACACGTTTAAGACCATTTGTATAATTCTGAACGTTGGCATTATGCCATTGGCAGTATGCACACTATGAGATTTAAATCTGTGCCTATGCATGTTTTATAAATGAGGCTACATACTGTCCTGTGGAAAAGTTAGGATACCCATTGAATTCCATGGTTTGGTATTAATTGAAAATTTGACTTCATAGTCAAATTGAGAGGTTTTGAGCTTTCAAATAGTATATAGTTTATGAAGATGATTTGAAAAACTGAAATAAATCTGTGCATCACTGGATGTACATTGTCTTTTATGTTTTATACCTAAGCATGACTACAACATCATCTTATTGTGTTATCCCTTCATACTTACCAGTGTGGCGTGTATTTGGGTTTCTATAGATTGGGTCATGGAGGAGAGGAGAGAATTAAACCAGGACTGAAAAAATGTAAGTTTTAATAAACACAACCACACATGCAGTAGGTGTAAAACACCAGATTACTTAACATGATATACATTTATGCATTTATGTATATAATAAATCAGTAAAACGCCAGATTACTTAACATGATATACATTTATGCATTTATATATAATAAAACAGTCAAAGAAAGGAATAGGAATAGATGACATGATCACTATTCACCCAGGGGTAGTTGTACTTGATATTTTTTTTTAATTCTCACTCATTTTACAATGTTATGAATGATCTTGCTGTTTTTCTCAACTACAGATAAGTGTGATCTCATACTGGATGAAAATACAGCAGACTCTCGTCTCGCTCTGACCGAGGGAAATCGAAAAGTGATCCGAGTGAAAGAGCATCAGCCATATCCTGATCATCCAGAGAGATTTGATTACTATGGTAACGTTTTATGTCGAGAGAGTCTGACTGGACGCTGTTACTGGGAAGCTGAATGGAGTGGAGTGGCCGACATAGCAGTGGTATGTAAAGGAATACAGCGGAAAGGAAACAGTAATGAGTGTTTTCTTGGATACAATGAAAAATCCTGGACTGTTTACTGCACAAGTAGCAATTTCTCTGCATTACACAATAAAATAAGCACTGACATACCAGCCCCTTCATCCTCTAACAGAGTAGGAGTTTATGTGGATGTGTCGGCTGGCACTCTGTCCTTCTACAGCGTCTCTGACACACACACAGACACACACACAGAAGCAAACACAGACACAGACATACACACAGACACAGAAAAAGTCACACTCACACACTTACACACATTCAACACCACATTCACTGAACCCCTCTATGCTGGATTTGGTTTATATCCAGGCTCCTCTGTGTGTTTGTGTTAGACACATGGGAACTTAAAGAATTGAACTGATTCAGAAGTAGTTACAAAGAGTTAACAGATGTAGTTAGCATAATACTAAAGGTACGGTATACAAATAGAAGAAATGGACATAGTTCCTAAGGAGATTGCTGTATTGTATGGTAGTGTTATCCTGTACTGTAAGTATATAACTCTGTCCCACAGACAGAACTTAAGGTTAAGATTTTTGAAGGCCAATGAAGTTCTCTGTTGAAGAACTGTGCTAAACTACTACCCTCAATAAATTTTTCTCCTTGCAAGAACTTTGATCAAAGTAACTTATTTTATGTGTGTTTAGAAGAAACCTAGTACATTAGCAAGCCACCTAAACAACTGCTCAGCTAAAGACAAGAAAATCTAACATACCAACACTTTTAGAAGTGTGTTAAGAAAATTTCTCTGAGATGATTTCTCTGATTTTGTTAGTAGCATTGCTGTTGATAATGCTCAATAAAATGACCTTGTACATAAAACATTGTGTAGACTTTTTCTTATACTTATTGTATAATTTTTTCTTATTCATAACTTAGTCTGCATACAATTTCCATATGCATATTTCTATCAAGACATGATACTATTACATTTAATGTGACAAGAAACTAGGAAATTATAAGATGAAACAGATTTAGGGTTTTCTCATGTGAATCCGACAGAGAATCAAATGGACTTACAGATGTCTTATTCTAGAAGAAACAATTTCTGACACTTTTTTTATATAAAACCCGGTTTTGTTGTTGTTGTTGTTTTTTACTTTGACTTTGTGCAGTTTGCATGCAATTTGGCATATATTATTGTAAGATCCTCCTGACTTTGTTAAAAGAAGATACTTGATTCATTACATCACAAAAATAAATAGCAGATATCAGCAGAAACATTTTAATTAGGAAGTTTTTAATTACATTTTAATTAAATTAATTGGGCTTTCATTTTGTGATTGCAATGTTTAAATTTCCCAAACCTGGATGAACACTATGAGCCTCATTTATGAAATGTGTAGAAGCCATCCTACATTTGATCCTCTTTTCTCAAATGTGCATACATGAGAATCAGAGAATGAATGTACACACACACACAAAACACATTCATGCAGGCTCTCTTTCAGATGAGAAATGTATAAATCACAAAAGATCTTGAAATTGTGCGGAGTTGAATGATTTAAGATCTCCTCTAATAGTCAGGAGTGTCGCTAGATCCTTTTTATCGCGGCATGTTCCCTAGTAAAATATTACTGATGAATCCTTATATTTCAGTTGGATTTACATATACTGACCTGAGAATCATTTTCTGTGATAATATTTCAGCAGTCAAGTCATTTGTGCTTTCTATCTACTGTTTACAATCAGAACTGGTGGTGTCAGATATGTGAATGAATCACTTTTTTATAACTAACTGGTCAAAAACATTTGCAAAAAGGTCTGAAATTGTTCGCAATTCAGTTTGAGTCATTCGGACAGTTCACTCACACGCTGGATCATTTGCGGCGAAAGGAAAGGAAATAAAGAGTGCTGGATGAGGTGGATATTTACCTACACTGTTGGAAGCAAACTAGCAAATGTCTTCTATCATTTGTCAAAAACAATGCAGCTCTTTATTGCGCATGCAGCTTGTGAACGACTCTGAGCCGATGGTAAAGTTGTAAGGATGCTGGCCATGGGTCAGTAATTAATAGGGGCTTGTGACTAAAATGGCCCTGCACAGTTAAACTAAATCCATTACTGTTCAGAAATTACATTTACATTGTCATTTTGCAGACGCTTTTATCCAAAGCGACTTACAATTGGGGAAATTAAATGAATATTAAATGAAAAATGTTGAATGCAGCATTAATTTGCTCTGCTAACACTGCACTGTCTCCCTATTAAACATCGTACACATTTTAAAATCTTGCTAATTACTTTAAGTCCTGAAAGATTTGGCTCATCCATCTGATAATACCTAGAATATCCAAATCAACTGCGGGCAGCAGAACCTTTTCCTATTTAGTATGATTAATTACAATTATTTATATCAGCTGCCAGTAGTAACTGTATCAGAATTAAATTGGCATCAACTAATCTGTTCGTCCAGCGAACATTCCGTGTAAGTTCATATCAACTCTAAGAAAGGATATTTTCGTGGCCACAGAAAATACTTTCCTAAGTAGGCTATTAATGCATTAGTGCATGTAGTAAGGATCAAAATCGTAAAGGGACATTATCTACAAGCAGAATCAGAAACTTGTGTAATTTGAGCACAAGAGTTTTATTAACTAAACACTAACACACATCTAAATCACACAATCTAAACAAACAAACATACATACACTCATAGGGGAAAGGGCAAATGAGACTTGATGGATGAAACCATCAGGAAAACCAGAGAATGAAGCTATGAAAAGAGTCAGTTAACCACCTGAGTAAAACCATCAGCGCCGTTTATAACGGGGTCTATAGCTTGTACTAAACCTCTGTTTCGTTTGGTTAAATTTACAATACTTGCATTGCCTTGGTCGTTGAACGAGTGTCCGGATGCAGTCTCGGATGAAAGTCTTGATGGGTTCAAGGTTTTGGACTTGTGATCACGTTTTTCCTGGTTTGAAGAGTGATGAATTCCAAAGATGTTCTGACTCGATGGTGATTGGGAGTTTCTTCCCAGGTGAAAAGTGAAAAAGAGCTACGAGAGAGATCTGCTGAGATCCGAGGATCTTTCAATCAAACTCTCAGAAAAGTTTAGCATGGTGATGGATATGAAAATGTTAATGTATTTGGTCTTGCTCCACTGCTGCTGAATTGCCGCTGCTGTTTGGTTATTGCTGTAGTTGTAGATTAATGCTGCTGCTGCTGCAAGCAAGTACAGGATCTTGCTACTGCCAATGCATATGGCGATACAGTGCCATGAGTATTTAAGACATACTGCTGCTGCACAAATAGCATGTAAAATAACCCCACAACAAAGCTGGAGAAGAAAACAAAGCAATTAATGATGTATGTGCTGCTGCTATGTAATATTGTGCTTAAATCATCCCTATAGGCAGAAGGGATATAAAAGATATAAACCCCCAAAACAAGCAGATCTATTGCCAAGACATATGTACTGCTGCTGCTCCGGAGAGTCGTGAGACCGTGTGTTTGCTATCTATGTGAGCCTGGGCCAGCTTTGCCGAATGGCTTAACACTAGTGAACTATTGCTGTGTGTACCTGATCGGTTGACCAGATAGCTTAAACTAGTGACCCAAGTTAAATGTGTTTCTGGGCTAATGGAGCCCAGATAAATTAACTAGTGGCTTAACAATGTGAACCTGGGTGATGTACCCTTAGGTTTATTTAACTAATGGCCTAAATAACTATGTGAGTCTGAGCCAATAGCTCAAACTTACCTAGGTAGAAACATGCACTGTGTGTGTGTCATTAACAAACAGGAATCACACTGCAGGCTGATAGATGAAATATCCCCAGCAACCACCTGACTCAGGTGGCCTGAGCAAGTAGTTTTAAAATGGTCATTAAAGAGTTTTTTTTTATTATTATTATTTTTATTTTATTTTATTTTTTTATTAATAACATTCATCAACGTTACTGCAATGGAAATACTTACCTTTAACTTATTAATAGCTAACAAAATTTTTAGCAAAATAATGGATCACTGTACACCCTGTAGTTGTGGTGTCATATGCCCAGGACTAATTCTGCCTCAAAAGCAGCTGCTCATTTATTTTGATAATTTAAAATATTTATATTGCATACTAAGAACAATAATGTTTGCATTGTATGAACACATCATTGCTAAATGCATGGCTCGTTCCAGAATGGTCTTGAGCAAGACACTACAGTGACTATATTTAGATGCAGTTGTCTGCTCTTATATTGTGTCCAAATTAAAATTGCTACATAGAAATGCTGTGCATGCTGCTGCTGCTGAGAAATCTTGATGACTGAATGCCTATGCAAGTTGCTGCTACTGCACAGAGACTGACTGCTGAGAGCTCCATTAATTAGGCATATAGTAGCTAGGCGAATACTTTAACACGGTGTCTACGCCAGATGCGAGTGGCACAACATGACAAGTCAATAGACCCATTACGATAGGAAAATCAGTCCGCAATGTATGCAGTGCAATACGGCCAATGCAACAAAACTTCTACTACCGCTGCTATTGATAATATTCACTAACATTTCAATACTGAGTTGAAATACATGCTGTTGCTCTCAATGATATTCACAATGTTGTAGTAGGAATTTACTGTGCGAGCTGTTGCGGTTGTAATATTTAAACATAATTTGCAAAGCATAATTGGATACCTCAATTAGATCATCCAAAGACAAATTCATAGATATGAAACATGGCATATGTAAGGTTACATGGACGAGTGGTTCTGTCATAAGCATGCATAAAACAGTATACAATGTAAAAGACAATATACAAGAACAATAACAATATACGCAATGATCTGAGGATATGTGATAGTAAGGTCAAAGAAAAATCTGTCAATTAATTAATGAAAGAAGTTGTTTCCTATAGCAGTATGTGTCAGTTTTAGAGAGAATTGAGTAGGGGGAAGATTCTCTTTACATGCTTTTAGCTTGTAAAGTTTATCGGATCTGGGTGAGGTGTCCTGGTTGCCATGGTAACCAGGGGCCTGGTGTCATTCACAGACATCCTGGCACCCAGTATATTTATTGGGTGAGGAGTATGTGACTATTTGTTAATCTAATGAAAAATGGTGTGTCTGATTGGTCCAAATGCTACATTATTATCGGAGACACTTGATGTAAACAAGCAGAATCACCAAAGGAGAAAATCACAATTTGTATGTTACATTATAGTGGTCAGTGTTTGCATTAGTTGGGATCTTGACCCTTATTTTTTTAACATTAGATTTTGTTTGGCTGCTGTAACTGAGTTATTAGGTCCTTAACCGAGTATATATGGTCCTTGTTCTTCCTTCAGTTCTCCACTAGAGGTCACCTTACACCACAAAGACTCTTGCATTACACCCTGGACTACATTTCCCACAATCAATTTCCCACAATATTGATTAGCAGAAACACATGTAACCTATCAGATGGACTACACACACTTAATCACCCTCATTCATTGGTGAATATTGTTTAGCTATTAGCAGAGTTAAGGAGCCATTCCTAGTCTTGTCATTGCCTGATTTCCCGTGTCTTTGATCCTAACCTGTCTTGCTTATTCGCTGCCTGCCCTGACCCTTCGCCTGTATACTGAATGACCTTTTGTCTAGCCCTGTTGGATGTTGTTTGCCGTAGATCAACCCTCACCTGTATCCTGGATTATTCTTTTGTGTTGCCTTGTTTACCACTGTTTGCCGGTATCTACGCATGCCTGTACTTGCCCACGTTTTGTGTAATAAAGCCTGCAGATGGATCTGCACTTCATTGTCTGGACTCGTCATGTCACACCTTTATGATTTTTTTATTTTATTTTAATAATTAAACATGTATGTTTCATATTTATACAGTCTTTATTAAACCACAAGCTGACCATGTTAAGACAGGACAATCAGAGGTATGAACTAATCGGTAACTAGAAACAAATCAGAACATAAACACAGAAAACTGGAAATAAACATATGAAACTAGAACTCTATATAACAGGAATAGAAACAAATCAGCATACAAGTGTCTAAACAGAAATAACCATAACTAGCTATGACACTCAGTGTAATAATGCTGATTGGTATTAGCACAGTCTGAGCATTGCTGGTGATGTCATTGTACGATTATTTCAATAAATGCTGAACAAAACACCAACCACACAATGTTATAATATATGATTAGTTTTTCTTATTAAATGATTGGTGATTGCTTTCAAAATGTAGGCTGTCTAATAGTAACAGAACTATAGGCACTGAGCAGACACTGAAGATCAATGTGACAGCGACAAATTAGTTGTTTTTTTTCTGACTATAACAATAGGTTGACTCAAATATACTGTTTCATGATCATAGATAATAACAAATTTCATAAAATAATGTATAAGTTTAAACTTTGTAAAATCAAAAACAGATGGCATCATAATAAATAAGGGTTTTGTCTCCCTTTAAATCTAGGATCATGTTTTAAGCATATTTAGCTGTGTGTTTATATGACAGGTATGTTTAGGGGGTTTTGCAACGACACAGGGGAGTCTGGATAAACCTTGAATCCAGCATAGAGGGGTTCAGTGAATGTGGTGTTGAATGTGTGTAAGTGTGTGAGTGTGTGTGTGTCAGAGACACTGTAGAAGGACAGAGTGCCAGACGGACTGTCCAGATACACTCCTACTCTTTTAGACGATGAAGGAGCAGGTATATCTGTTTGCTTTAGATTGTGACAAGCAGAATAACTTCTACTAGAGCAATACAAATTCCAGGACATTTCACTGTATCCAAACCAACAGTCTTCACTCAGCCCTTTCCTCCTGATTCCTTTATAAGCTACTGAAATATCAGCTCCCCTTCCGCTCCATTCAGCCTCCCAGTAACAGCGTCCAGACAGACACTCTTTACACAGAACCTGCTCAAAGCCATCAAATCTGTCTGGATGATCAGGATACGGCTGATGGTCTTCCACTCGTGTCACCTTCCTGTTCTCCTCGGACAGGACGAGTTTAGCATGTGCTGTGTTTGGATCCAGCGTGAGAGTACATGCATCTGAACCCAAGAAGAGAGAAGAAAAGAGGGAACTTTTACAACACAAAATATTTTTTTTCTAGTTAATGTTTCCCAACACACATATCTTGTTACTGTATATCTTGACCTTATGTTTTTAAGATAACGTGGCAGAAATAAGGATAAAGTTATGCTCATAATCCTGGAATAACTGGAATATCTAGTCTGTAAAAAAGCAGGCGTGGTAATTAATATTGCTATTAGACCCTCAAAGACCGAGACAGCTGCTTACGGCTAAAAATAACTATTGTTATTAAATGTTTAATAACTTTTGAACCGCTGATCTAATCTGAATGCTTTAAAAAGTCTCATAAAATGGAGGTATCACATTTGTCTCCTTTGGACATTCAGAGGCTCCACAGTGGATCAGTGTTGATTCGTCAGGTTCCTCTGAGCCAAACAGGTACGATTGTTAACGCTTAGTCCCACCCCCGTGCCCAGATTTTGGACCACTAGTTAGCATGTTTCTTTGTAAATTTGAACAAACACAAAGTGAAAGTAAAGTGTGTCATGCGTGCATGAAAACAAACATAAAATAACATATTTGCATGAGAGTACTCTCTGATAAAGCACAGAAAAACACATGACAGAGCACTTTGACATAAAACAAACCAATAACAAGGATGAAACGTATTGAATAAAGCACTAGAATATATGTTTTCAAATCGCTAGGCACTGTCCCTGTAAATCAATTCCGACGCAGAGTACAGCCAGCGGATCAATCCCTTTGGCTGTTATATTATGTAAATAATTCTTATGTAGTTTATAAAGGTCATTTTTTCTGTTGCACTCTGTATTTCTCTCTCATTTTGTGTATAGTTTGTGAATCATTTCCACTGTTTGTATTTTTGTTGCACTAGACAATTTGTGCAATTGTTTTCAATACTTCACTGTTTGTGTTTGTTGTTCATGCTCAGACTGAAAATATATTTCTCTGAAAAAAGTCACTTTTTTACTGTGTTTTGTTATTATATAACACTGTTTCCATTTACTTTACTTTTACTTTACCTGTTTTTCACTGAAAAGTGCCTATAATAATGTTGTAATAAATGGCCATAACTTGCTTGGGGAATGTAGACGAAATACTTTTGTTATATGTAGACAAATAAAAATTACTTTTTTCAGAGAATGATCCAGATGACAACATAAACAGCATAAAGTCGGTATCTGAGGACGTGTCTGTGTGTTTGTTTTAAAACATACATTTTCGCAGTCCTGGTGAAATCCTGGTCTGTCCTCCATGGTCCATACTACAGCAACACAAACATAACAAATTACAGAGACATACAGTATCTACTGTAAACTATTGCATTTTGTATTGTAACATTAACTTTCTTAATATGTTAATTTGTCAAAATCTCAATATGCAATACTGTGAATAATATCAGGCATACCTACTGAATTTTAACTGTGAAAAAAAAAGAAAACACTAGATTTTTCATACTTGAGTATCTGCAGTTTATAGTTTGGATCCTCCAGTTTGTGTTTGAGCAGCTGGTCTCCTGATGGTCCTGGGTGATTGTAGCTCAGATCCAGCTCTCTCAGGTGTGAGGGGTTTGAACTCAGAGCTGAAGACAAATAACCACAGCCTTCCTCTGTCACCATACAGCCAGACAACCTACAGAAAGAAAAATTATTAGTGTTAGTATGCTTTTATCACCTCCTCCTTTTTTAAAATACTCATATGCAGACATGTTTGCATTCAGATTTGATTTCTATTTAGGTGCAAAAACCAAAAGGCTCATTTATTGTTTGGAAATATAATTTTTATTCCGATATTTTATTCTGATAAAAAGTACTCCAAATCACACAGAAAACACATACAAACCATATATTTGCTACGTATCAGTTGTTCCTGTGCGTTCTAATGTTTCTTATTTTGACATTTTTCATGGACTTATTGGCCGTGTCCAAAATTGCATACTTCCCCACTATAGGCCTTTATCACACTTTTGTGTTTGAAAAGTGTAAGGATCTAATAATAGTGTAAAATAAAATAACTTCTACTGTACCCAGTATCAGTTGCAGTGCCCATAGCAGGGGATTGTTGCGATTAATTTATGAACAATTCCTAACAGATAACATATCAACCACAGGTTACAATCATTATTCGGATTGTGTTATTCTGAAGCATATTTCATGATTTATACTCTCTTAAAATTAAAAGATTCCAAAAGGGAGATGCCCTGCTATTTGGGTTCCTGAAGTGGCTGAAGTATTTAATCATTACTTTATTGATTCTGTAGTCACAATTGCACAATTTTTTTTTTCTTCCTGTTTTGTATACAGAAGTTTGTCCAGTTAATACAGTGGAACAAGCCCTTACTTTAAGGGCCATCACTGAATTAGATGCCATAAGAACAATTACATTAACAATTACATAAAATACGATCCATTTCATTTTTGGTCCATTTTATTTCACTTTACAAATTTGCTTCCACAAATTCACTGGTTCAAATTTGGCAGAATATTCAGCTTTACTGCAGGAAAAGCAGCCGAGTACTGATGCGTGATCTCCATCTGCTGTTAATCACTCACCAGCCAGCAGTGCAAGCGGGTGTTGATGAAGACTGTAGGAAAAGGCGGAGCAGGGGTCCTCAACTTTGAACCTTGAGATCCACTTTCCTGCAGAGAATAGCTACAACCTGGATTAAACTATAAGGATCCACCCAAATTGGCCCAACGGCAGATTCCAATGATGCATGTTCGGTCTTTTACTTGCGCTTCTGCAAAGTTCACTTAATTTATCAGGATTTAGTCTAGCTCCATCTTTCATCTGACTCCAATTTCAAGTGACCATTAACTTTAGGCGGTATTTCTAATCAAAAACTGATCACAAACATCGATTATGTATTAATTTAGATATTAGATAATTCTTGAAATCCCATACTTTCACTTATTTGTTCGTCAGGGACCCAATGTCGCATTTGAATCTCGCATGGCCTGTGCCGATTTCACGATCACAAATTCGCCAGTCTAGACAACGTACGTCTACTGCTTGCTTTTGATAAAAAGTGTAGTTAAAAAAAGTAATTTCCCACACACCTTGCTAAATCAGCGATAGACAGAAATCAAAAGATCACCGAAGAAGTGCCTACTGCTCCATTCAGTTGGGCATCTTCAGTGTGTACTATCCTGGCCATAGACTTGAGGTAACATCAGCCTCCACATGAACTATAAGTCATGATGATTTCAGCAGAGTTCAGAATCAATCAAATATAACATTTTATTTGTCAGGTGAAAATGTATCATGCCAATTAATTAATTAAACAATGAGAGTCCAATTTAGAATAAAGTTAAATTCCAATTCAGACAAATACATAACGTCAATTACTCAAAGATTATTCTAAGAGATGCAGCAGAGAGACACACAGCAGCATGTGAGTTCTAGTGCATAGCTCCAGAGTTTTACATACATTTACATACGCTGCATGGGGGTTTTCTGGCTACAGAATCCCCAATGACAGTAATGCTACTTCGCTTATATACCCATACCAGAACAAAGGAATCTTCAAATCAGTTGTAAAAACCATAAAAGATTATTTGGTTTGTTAGGATCTCATGACCCAGGGTCGCACCTGGCTGGAGAAAGGAAAACATTCTCACAGACTCTAAGGCAGACACACCCCTCAGCACCAAAACACAATTCTCCAAAAGTTTTCAATCTTTCTCATAATATAATGACTACTGTGAAATTGAGCCCATTTTACCAATCGCTGAGAGACCTTTAGAATGATACTAAACATGAAAGGGAAAAACAACATATTCACAAGATACATCATATGTGGTAAATAAATATTCTTGTGAAATTATTTCAGTAAACCTGGTGTAGGAGAGAGACAGGGAGAGGGAGAGGGGGTCGTAAATGAGCACGGAGTTTGGACAAGATGGGAGATGGTCCTCAATGCAGAACACAAAATCCAGGGTGCAAGGTTGGATCCAGATCCAACTCCTCCCACCTTACATATCCCTAAACCACCCCATCTCCACCCCCTGATCCTTAAACCCACCCATTTCCACCTCTAAACCTACCCATCTATACCCCCTAAATCTGGATCTTGTGTTCTGATTGGTCAGCCGAATATAAAACCATGCCGTCATCAGTTCTTCTGCAGTATCACGCAGCAGACAATAGCCCTCCGCTGCTGCAGTTGTATGGATTCCTAACATATTTATTGCGATTACATTTCATCTTTTTTTCATCAAACAGACTAATGAATAGCTCGACACAACTCATACCGGGGCAGAGTCTAGACAGGGCTTTCTTCTGTGTAGACCAGCGGTTCTTAAAGTGACGGGGGGTCTGCGAAATAATTTGCTACAGCCCACCATATTTCCAGACTGTAAAGTCGCTTTTTTATCATGATACATAGGCCTACTGTGATTTATTCCAAAGTGACTTATATGATGCATTTAATGTCAAATAATCTAAATGAAGCCTTTTATAAGACAAGTATTCGCTGTAGTTCATGTTTGTGGCATACGCCAGAAAGATGCCCAAGGAGACTGAGACGTGCTAAAGCAGACCATTCTGTTGTTCTCTTTATTTTTCAAAGGCATGACATTTTGTAGTTATTTTGAACATAACATTACACAAATTAAAAATTTACATTTTACCATATAACTATAAATGACAGAATATTAAGTTATTTCCCTTCAATGGGGAAAAAATCCAAGTGAACAATCACTACTCGATATAAATTTAAACTGAATATTTAAACTGCTTTAAATATGACTGCTGCTTATTTCCTGTGCACTTCAATACTGGTCTGCACTTGACTGTAGTTGCAGCTGTCTGTTTATTGAGTTTATGTAACCCATCACAATTTATTGGAACTATGTGAACTTCAGTCACCTCAACATGTTGTTCTAAAGGCTTATTACTTAATTAACACAAAAAAAATGTTCTGCTCGCACTTGCCAGTTTAATGGCAGAGAATGGTGACTTGTGGATACTTGTGGAATGGATACTGTGGGTTTGGTGAGAAACAAACCGAAATGGCAAGTTATTATATTTTCTGAAAAACTTGCATTGCAGTCCTGTGCGCGAGTGACCTTCAGCTCACACCATGCACAAGTGCATATCCTTTTGAGGTATCAATTATCATCAATTTGAGTAAAACACGACCAGATTATAAAATTCTAACAGTAGGCTATTTAATATCTGTTGTTCTCTGGTTGTCAGTCAGAATTCGGCCTATATATATATGCCATTTTATTATTCTTTCTTTTTTGTCTTAGTGTTTAAGATTTTTTTTTAAACTAATTAATTAATTAAACAAACAGACTTACTGGGTGAGCAGGGTAGGCTATGCTGATATGTTAGCTGATGGATTGTTTAACTGATAGGTCTCAACGTGTGAAAGTAAACAGGGTTCTATCTGATGTACTTTTTTCTTCGACTGGGTCACCGCAAGGATGTGTTCTTTCACCTCTTTTATTTGTGCTTTATACTAATGAGTGTCAAACGCAACTAGAGAGGCGTCATATCATTAAGTTTGCGGATGATTCAGTGATTGTCTCCCTTTTAAATAGTGTGGATATTGATCATGGTCCTGTATTGACAGATTTTATCGATTGGTGTAAATTGTCCTTTTTGGACATTAATGTACTTAAAACTAAAGAGATGATTATAGATTTTAGGAATAATCCTATGGTCATCTCTTCTGCGGTTATTAATGATCATGTTGTTGAGGTTGTACATCAATTTAAATACCTTGGTACTGTAATAGATGAAAAGTTTACCTTTGAGGCTCATGTGGATGCTGTGAGTAAGAAAGCCCACCAGCATATGTTCTATCTGCAGAAGCTTTGTAGTTTTAAAGTGGACAGTACTTTCATGAAGATGTTTTACTCCTATTGTATTGAATCTGCCATTACTTTCTCATTTGTGTGTTGGTATAGGTCACTTAATGTTAAAAACAGAAACAGACTGCAAGGTATTGTTAAAGTGTGTGGTAAGATTGCTGGCACCACTTTAAATGACTTGAACAACTTGTATAAGGCCAGGACTTTGAAGAAGTCCGAGTTAATTATGAAAGATCCCAGCCATCCCTTGCAGAATGTTTTTAAGTTGCTTCCTTCTACTCGCAGATATTATCTGCCTTTATGTAGGACCAATAGATTTAAAAATTATTTTATACCAGCTGCCATCGGTTTTTTAAATTACAAATAATTTGATGTATATTATTAATGTAAGTCATTGTTTTTGTCTGTGTGTTGTGGTGCTTGTTTGTTGTTGCATATGGTTTACTGCTGGCTGTGAAACAAATTGCCCTTCAGGGGTAATAAACTAAACTTGACCTTGACCTTGACCTACAGTCATCATATCATACTTTGCCATATCCAGTTGATGCAAAGAATAGAATTTATATCTAAATAGAAGAAAACCCTGTCTAGACTCTGTCCCAAGTTGTGTCGAGCTATTCATTAGTCTGTTTGTTTGAAAAAAAGATGAATTGTAGTTGCAATAAATGCGTTAAGAATCCGTACATCTGCAGCAGCGGAGGATTATTATTCTGCTGCGTGATACTGCAGAAGAACTGATGACAGCACCGTTTGATCTCCAGCTGACCAATCAGCAGAAAGTGGTGCTTAATTCCCGCCCATGTGTAGAAATCGAATATTCAAGTTGTTTTTTGTTTTTTTTTTTGTTTTGTTTTTTTACCCCTGAACGAAAAATGAGAATTTAAGCTGAATTCTTGTTTTTAGTTTTTTGGAGAAAAAAAAAAACAAAAACGAAAAAGGAGCCATTTCTAATTTTTTTCTACTTTCAATATTAAATCAAAAACGAATGAACGAATGATACACGGATTTGTTTTGTGTGAGTTCCTGATATTTGGTTTCATGGGTTTTCATGATCATTTAGCCTCTTACAAAACACACCTTTACCTGCAACTTTGTAGTAATCCTGAAAACACTGATCAGCTTGTTCAGGCGTGTTTGATTAGGGTTGGAGCTAAACTCTGCAGGAAAGTGGATCTCGAGGTCCTCAGTTGAGGACCCCTGAGGTACAACAAGTCATTCATTCACAAAAAATAATTCTAAATTTCAAAAATGATGTTGAATTTCAGCCCCTAAAAATGCAAGCCCTGAGATTACAAGGTATTAAATGCAAGCACTGTTAATGCAATGCATTATTTATTTTTTTCTGTTGTGTGCAATTCAACTTGCTTTTCTTTTTCAGAGACATATGTTATTATTTTTTCTTCCATAATTTATCAACATCATAGTCATCCAAAACTCTTAAAAAGCTCCAAAGAAACAAAAAACTTTTCTTCCTTTCTTACCTCAATATTTGCAGCTGACAGTTTGGACTCTTCAGTCCATCAGAGAGCAGCTTCACTCCTGAATCCCGCAGATCGTTGTTACTCAGATCCAGCTCTCTCAGGACAGAATTTGAGGATTGTAGAGCTGATAACATAATTTCACAATCCTGAGCAGTGAGATTACAGCCAGCAAGACTGAGAGAAAGTGACAGACATGATCATTAATTGTTAACCTAATTCTTCAACTGTATTTTAATGATGTCAGCTTTACTCTACAAAAAAGACATCAAATAATGAAGACATTAATAAACACTCACAGAGCTTTTCTGCAGTTGATCACAGCTGGTATCAGTCTTCTTCTCCCCTCATCTGATGTGTTGTATTTCTTTGGGTCCAGCTCATCTAGCACCTCCTCTGACATCTGAAGCATGTAGGCGATTGTTGAGCAGTGAGCAGGAGAGAGTTTCTTCTCTGAGTGTTTGTCTGATTTCACAAACTCCTGAATCTCTCTGGACAGAGTCTGATCTTTCACTTCCAGCAGACAGAGGAACAGATTGATGGATCTTTCAGTGGAGAGTTCATGTCCATCTTTGATCTTCTCTTTGATGTACTGTGTGCTTCTCCTGATGCTCTCTGAGCTGTTCTCTGTGTGTGTCAGTAGATCCTGTAAGAGTCTCTGATTGGACTCCAGTGAGATGCCCAGCAGGAACCGCAGGAACAGATCCAGCTGTCCATTCTCACTCTCAAGGGCTTTATCTACTGCTTCCCTATGCAGACTATGAACTACATCCAAAAAATGTGATGGTTCAACATTGTTCGTTACATAAAGATAAAACACATAGAAAGCAGCGAGAAACTCTTGAATACTCAGATGAATGAAGCTGTAAACTTTCCTCTGATAAATAACAGATTCCTCCTTAAAGATCTCAGTGCAAATCCCAGAATACACTGAGGCGTCAATGACGTCTATGCCGCTCTCAATCAGGTCCTCCACATAGAACATCACATTGCCCTTCATCAGCTGTTTGAAAGCCACTTCAGCAAGTTTCACAATCACTTCTCTATTGGACTGCAGGAGTTTCTCTTGATCTCTCTCTTCATACTTCTGGTTCCTCATGTTGATCTGAATCAGCAGGAAGTGGATGTACATTTCAGTCAGAGTTTGAGGGATTTCTGCACTCAGATCTTCTTCCAGGAGCTTCTGAAGCACAGTGGATGAGATCCAGCAGAAGACGGGGATGTGGCACATGATGTGGAGGCTTCTTGCTCTTCTGATGTGTGAGATGATTTTTCTGGCTTGATGCTGGTCACTGATTCTCTTCCTGAAATATTCCTCCTTCTGAGGCTCATTGAATCCCTGAATTTCTGTTACACGGTTAATGTATTTGCATGGGATCTGATTGGCTGCTGCTGGTCTGGAGGTGATCCAGATGAGAGCAGAGGGAAGCAGCTCTCCTTTTATGAGGTTTGACATCAACACACCCACTGATGAAGTCTCAGTCACATCAGAAATTTTCTCGTCATCTATAAATATCGATGTAATTCTGCTTTCATCTAGACCATCAAAGATGAACACAACTTTACCCTCCTCATAAATCTTTGAGTCCAGATCTTGAAGTTCAGGATGAAAGGCCACCAAAAGTGTGTGAAGACTGTACTGGTGATCTTTAATCAAATTCAGCTCCCGAAATTGAAGCACAAACATGAAATCTACATCCTGATTGGCTTTTCCTTCTGCCCAGTCCAGAATGAACTTCTGAACAGAGACGGTTTTTCCGATTCCAGCGATGCCTTTAGTAAGAACAGTCTTGATCTGGTCTTTCTCCTCACATCCTGGTTCAGGTGAGGCTTTAAAGATGTCATTGCAGTAGATTGGAGTGTCTTGTGAGTGTTTTGTTCTGGCTGTTTTCTCCATCTGTGAAACCTCATGTTCTTCATTCACTCCTTCACTCTCTCCCTCCATGATGTATAGCTGTGTATAGATACTGTTCAGGAGGGCTTGATTCTCTTGGAGATTGATACCCTCAAATAATCTCTCGTACTTGTTCTTCATGCTAGTTTTGTGCTGGTCTTTAACTCTCTGTATGTCTCCAGTCTCCAGTGTTTGTTTCGGCAGGACTGATTTGGTTCTTTCCGGCTTGATGTAAATCTGACAGTGGGATGTAGAGGACTGCACAGATCTGATCAGCTCTTGTATCTCCCCCCTTCTGAAATTCAAATAAATGAGCATCAGAAAAGACAAATACAGCTATTACAATGACCCATCAGAAATATATTGGCTACCAGATATGATTTAGGTATCCCTGTTGCATGCATTTTGTAGAACATTTAGTGTTATTTCTTTGAAAGCGTTATTCATCTGAGATGCACTGTTTTAAATTAGCAAGTAAATGTATACTAACAGAGGGTCAGAGATCACTGTTCCAGGATGTTGCTCATTAGAGCTGTCACTCTTCTCAGGCACGGCGCTGGGAGCTGGAGACTCTGATCTCGTTCTCTTCCTTCTGCTGTTGCTGACAACAGACCAAACAGCATTTTAAACCTCTTTTCATCAATATGCTTGTCAATCTCCATGTCTATAGCTTGCATGCAACCTTGATTTACATTTATTCATTTAGAAGAAACTTTAATCCAAAACAATTTACAAATAAGCAATACAACAAATAGATTCAGTGACACAAGAAGTGTTGTAATAAAACTGTTAATGAAATGCAAAAATAAATAATAAATGTATGGATAATATTTAAGAGGGACAATAACAATGAAAGTTCTGGAAAGTTATTTTGTGCTCTGTAATGCAACATTGCTCACTCACCGACCACAGCCTTCTGGAATTCACTGTAAGTCACTTTGGATAAAAGCATCTACCAAATGCTAAAATGTGTTTTACCTGGGGTCAGAGGTCTTTACTGCATCACTGAAGGAAGAGGGCAAATTCTCTCTGGGTTGATTGCAGCTTGATTCAGGAAAAGTCATTTTGGCGGCAGTGTCTTCATCTTCTTTTTCATTACAGAGACTCATTTTGGCGTCAGATTCCTCCTCTTTTCTTAAAAAGAGTGTTTACAGATTGATTGACCTTTTTTGTTGAAATAAAAAAAATGGCAAAAAGAAATTAAATAGACAGAAAGCATACAAAGCAGGATGTAGGGTGAGTAAATCATGACGGAATTTTCATTTTTGGGTGAATTATCCCTTTAGTGCTCTGTAGTAAAGCTACATATACTCCTAAGTATGCACACAATCTACTGTTGTATAACTGCAGCACAGCTCAAGATTTATGCAGTTTATTTACATTTCCCATAGTATAAATATATCAATTAATTAGAATATAATTTAAAATATAATGAATCAATGTACTTTTAAGCTAATGTTCAAATAGAACCACAGTTGAAGTTACTGCAACTTTTCAAACTGAACTAAAACAGCACTTGCTAGCAGCTATAATTTATTTTATTTTTTTTAAGTTTTCTCAAATATTTGTCAATGTTTACATTGACACAACACAATGTTAAGATATTTGTTATATCCAGTAAGCAGACATTAATTCAACATCTATTTTTGGTTGTAAAGTACTGTACCACTGGTCCATTTGGTTCATAACACTGTTCTGTTTTGAAAACTGGAAGGAGAAATCGAAACTGTCAGTTCTGTGCATATGTTTCATAACAGCGGGGTTGTACAGGGCCCCATGCAGAAGCTGCCACTACCTAACATGACATTGTTGCCCCTGCATCAGCCTCCTTTGGTCTTGCTTCCTCTACCTCTGCTTTCAGCTTATCTGTTGCCACTACCTTACCCTACAGTGAAATCATCTTTAAGGATGCAGTCAAGACAGTAACCAAAAAAAAAGCTTGAGGAAATATATGTCTAAGCAGTGCTTAAAGTCTGTGTAAAGTCAATATTAAATATGTGTTCTGAGTTTGTCACACCACAGAAAAATGTGTTATTAACCACCCAGCCAAATTTGAATGCTAAAAAAACCTGTCAAGTAAATAATATAAGGTATCAAAATCTTGAAAAAATAAGCAGTATTCTCTGCTCACAAATGCTGGGGGCATGTCCACTGGCGGCACTGAAACCACGCCCACTCACAGGAAAGCTGCCGTCTCTCTCAACTGTCTTCCTCTAGCACAGGGGTGCCCAACCCTGTTCCTGGCGATCGACTGTCCTGAAAATTTTAGCTCCAACTCTAATCAAACACACCTGCCTTTAATTTTCACACGATCCTGAAGACCTTAATTAGTTGCTTCAGATGTGTTTGATTAGAGTTGGAGCTAAACTTTTCAGGACAGTCGATCGCCAGGAACAGGGTTGGGCACCCCTGCTCTAGCAGCTTATTTAATAAGGAGACCAAGCTGTTTAGTAAATGATCGCAACCAATTATGCATTTACGTGACGAAGGCATAGCTAGCTAGCAAACTGTAGGCTGTAGTAACTAACGGTAATGACAGTAAGTCACGTTATTAGGTGTGTTCGACTTGAAGCAGCGCTGCAGAACGATCAGTGTATGACAGGGATAAGGTAATTTGTCCTGAGGGTCGCATCCCGGCCGGTATCCTGCAGAGCTCCAATTCCAATCAAACACACACCTGCCTGTAACTTTCTAGTGATCTTGGAGACACTGATTAGCTTCTTCAGGTGTGTTTGATTACGGTTGGAGTTAAACTCTGCAGGACACCGGCCCTCCAGGACCAAAGTTGCCTATCCCTGGTGTATGACATCAAAGTACCACGAGAGCGATTCGAAAGCATCAGGAGCGTCTGCTCTCTGTAGCTCTCACTGTACTTTGATGTCACACACCGGTCGGTCTGCAGTGCTGCTTCAAGTCGAACACACGTCTTACGCCGGTTTCACACTGCACGCGTAAGCAGGGCGTAAGCAGCGCGTATTTTTTTCGGCGCCCATGTTAACAGATTAGAGCATTCACACCGCACGCAGAGGCGGCGCGGCAGCGCGCAGGAGCAGGAGCAGGAGCGGCAGTGCCGCGACTGTTTCGGCGCGTAGTCTATTTTTGCTGCGCCGCTTACGCTGAATTAAAGTCACAGTGCATTTTTCTTGATCAAAACTGACCCGATTAACATTAAAAATAATAAATTTCACCATAAAATCATGTAAGTGATGTGTTTCGTGTTTCACAATCACCATATAAAAAAATAAAATGCACGAAAACACATCACTTCCACGAGTTATTGCCCAAACTTCAAAGGTCTGTTAAATTAATAAAACTAGAGGCATTTGTTAGCTTTAATATTAGTTTTTCAATTCAATTATTCAATCCAATTACACTTTATTTTTGGAATTCTTTCCAAAATTTTTCTTGGATCTCACAGCGTGTCTCACATCAATTCACGTCGATATTACTAAACAAACAATACAATATACGCATCTTAATACAAAACAAGAACAAGAACAACAACAGTATACGTAAACACACGTCTACAGTGCATTAGAATATAGTAACTCCTTATTTTCCAGAGCCCAGAGGCCAATTTGAACCCCCGATTCTGATTTATTAATTTTACAGACTGATACACAAAAGATTTACGTAACATAGCCAATTCAATATGCAACTCGTCTTCTGCTATGGCAAAAATTATTCCTCATACAAAATGTGAGAAGAGCCAGACATAATTTTTCCAGACAGGGTCGGCCAATTTTTTGAATACACATCTTAACTTGGCTCAAGTTTATCGTGTAAACTATCTATATATAATATATGTTATTTACATACTGTATGTGTGTAGGACAGAGGGGAGGGGGACACGGTCGCATCACAGAGTATGCTGGCCATATCATACATCAAAACACATGACACACGATGTTTGGAGGAGAACGCTGGAAAATATGACAGAAATGACGATACTCGTCTGTATTGCATGCAGTACAAGCCGCGCTTCAGCTGCGCGCGACAAACGCTGCCAGTATGAAGGCACAATGGGCGCGCGCTGCTCCTGCTCTGCATACGCACCGCTTCTGCGCTGCTTACGCCCTGCTTACGCGTGCAGTGTGAAACCGGCGTTATAGTGTTAGGGGAGGGGCCATGCACGGTGGCTCGATTCCATCATCGAGTCATGATTTAGCCCCGCCCAAAAAATCCTGAGCATGAAAATGGTGAAAAACTGTTTAACGGTCTAACTCCACAGTTAAGTACTACATAGTTCACAGTCTTTGTAACATGTTTCAGCAATGCATTTCTAACAATTATAATGTGTTTACAAACAATTCACAGAATTGAATTTACACAGACTTTAAGGAGAAAAGGCTGTGAACCACAAAGAGACAATTATAAAGCAGCTGATGAGCCAACGCCCAGTGCCAAAAAAGAATGGATGTGTCATTCTTTAATCTTGTGGTGGAATATGCTATCCAAATGCTTGAGGACCATTTCAGCTCCCTGGGTAAGGTGAGAGACAATTTTAGAGTGCAAAATAACTTTCAAAATCTTGATGTTCAGACAATAAGGTATCAATGTTAGCAGCTTGGAAGGACATTGAGCAATGAGTCTAATGTTGATTGGAAAGACCTTGTCATGGAATTAGAAAGTCTCACAACTTTCCCTAAAGCAAACTAACAGCACTGGAACTACTTGCATTCCTGCATGATAAAGGGATATGTGATTTGTGCCCAAACATTCGGGTAGCTCTTCTCAGCATTTCATGTACCAGTGACAGTGAAGCTTCTCAAAGCTCAAGTGCCATGCCATAATTAGCATCAGTCGAGCCTGGTCTCATGAAAATGCATATAAATAGCATGCCACATAAAAACAGAAAATCATGCTATATTCACTGTGGTTTGCATATGATACGCATATGTTTGGCATGCATTTGATATGCAGTTTATGCATGCAAATGATACGCATCTACACCATACCCCTAATCCTAACCACTGTGTATCATATGCATGCCAAAGTCAATTTATGCATATAAATAGTACACCAAATTGAAACATAAACTCCTTCTGTTGATATACACTTTCAAGAGATCAGGTTAGATCAATCGTGAGGTTGGCTGCCAGCTAAATGAAAAATGACTTTCCAAGCAAAAAGGCAAAACGGGCAAAAATTTACTCCCTGACAACAATAGGGCTTTCTTTGATGGCATAATTCACTTTACTCACCAAAAATATCATGTTCATTTGTACTATTGTGAAGTGTTGTTTCAGCTTTAAATCTATGACTGTTTACGTGCTGCTGTGGTCATTTGGATACAGCAGAAGTGTGGTTTTCATCACTGCTGTTTTGCAGTGTTGCTGAATGTATCACTTTTGTTACAGTTAAAGGCCCTAGGCACCTGACCCCTTTTTTATTTGTGCAACAATCAATAATCATTGGTCCATGGAGATTGTTTCTGTTTACTGTACTTACAATAATGCCATCCCTGTGCATTTAAAAGAGTCACGGTAGAGAAACATTTACACATATCAACATTTAAAACATTTACTCCATGACTTTCAGTCTATATAGGCAACAGTCTATATAGGTAAATACAGGCAAATATTTAATAATGTTATACACCAACGACCAGAGTAAGCCTGACTGTATATAAAGATAGCCTACTTTACTAATAAGTTATTTGTCGATGTTATTTGCCATTTTGTTTTAGGGCTGTTAAGATGTAGAAATATAACCAAGGTTTGAAATCCAATTTAAGGAAGACCAAAAAAATGCACTTCCTTTTATGAAAACATGGTTACATGAAGAAAAAGTTACTTGCTTACCACAAAACTTAAGGCTGTTTGAATAGCGCTGCTTTTTCGACTTGAAATGGCGTCTCTTATTTTCCCTTCTTTCACTTTCGTTTCTGAAGCTCATTCGACGGACAATCACACTCCCTCTAGTGGCTCAGGGCTGCATCATTTTCTCAGAGCAGAACACAGAATATGAATGGAATTTAAAAAAAAATTGGGTTAAACTCACCATGGGAATAATAATAATAATAATAATAATAATAAGATAAATGCTTAATGTTGATATTCACCACTGTATTAAATGATAAACACTACTTACTAACACTACAAGACAAATTCTCAGTGTACTCATTTGGTAAGTTTGATTTTAGTCTAGTCTTTTAAAGAACTATGCTATTTAGCATTTTTGGTGGTTGAAGAAAAATATCAAATCGTTTTTCGTAAGATTCCATGTGTATACATTATGATTTATTATTATTATTATTATTATTATTTATTTATTTTTATTTATTTATTTATTTATTTATTTATTTTGCAAATGCTTTTTTATCACTCACATTTGTAAACACTGATTGTCAAGAAACAAATCCAGAGGACATTTAGCAAATCTTTTAAATTCTGGATTTGAATAGAGGTTGGTTGGTTTATTTGTTAATTAATTAATTAATTAATTAAATTTATTTATTTATTTATTTAGGGAGACTAAAATAAGATGTGTTTGTTCTAAAAAAATTTGAAAACAACTCCTGTAATGGAGGTATATTGCAAGTCTGCAACAACATATTTTAATGAATATTTATTCCACTTGTATAGTTCTGTTTTCATATTTTAAACATTCTTTCTCATTTATAATCAAAAGTCTGAACGTGGAAATTGTTATGTCATCATGTAGGCAAGAAACACAGCAATGTATTCTTCTCAGGAACTTTCAATAACTCATTAAACTAGCCTAGTAACTCACATGCACATGCACAGCATTCTTTGTAACAACACTTCCTTAGCTCTTTTTTCTTATACATCCTCTAAGTAAGGAACTACAGTGCCATCTAGTGGGGCATTCATATAAGGACATCACAGCAATGTTTTGTGCCATGTGGCCTATGCTGCTGCTTTGATGTCACAATCACAGACTGTTGGCTGAATATCTGATGGATAAGCCAAACAAAATGGGAAACTCTTGGGAGTTTCAGTCATCATCTGATTGGATGAATCCTGTATAACAACAACCTAAAGCCCTAAACACACTGCACGATTTTTGGCTGTCCCAGATGAAAGACTGGCATCTTGAAACAATTATGGTGATTTCTGTGATCGTGGCTCCTAATTGGTGCTCTTATGTCGTACAGTGAGAGAGGTGCAAATACGGCCGTTTTCACGGTCTTGAGACTAAAGATAGCCTACTGTAAAGCATGATGATGGCAGTGTGTTTGCTGGTACGATCTACATTTACTGACCAACCAATAAGTGTAAAACATAAAACTGCTTCCCTCAAGCTCTTATCCTTTCCTCTTTTGCCGCTTCCACTTTTATTGAGCACACATAAAAAACAAAACTGATAAAGTGTGATTTATTGTGCTCTTTTTGTTTACCTCTGCATGAACTGTGTTCCGATTGATATGATCCCTACACAGTGTTCATTACTCCCTATTCCCTGAGCAGGGGAAATTCATTGAAGTTTACTCACAGACTAAACTTTCTGGAGAAGTGTAAAGTGTGACATAATAGCCTACACCTCTGTAAATAAATACTATTTAAAGTCACGTCTCACACAATTTAATGCCCTTTAAATGGAACAAATACGCTCGCTTCTAACTGGAATCATGGTCGAATAGAACAAACATTGTACGTGATAAGAGAAACATACAAAATGTGCAGAGCGTGGGGGGGGACAAGAACTGGGATTGGGAAACGCTGCACTAGCGCATGCTGATGACATTTATTATTCTACAGTAACGTGCATCGTAGCGCATGAGTCAATAGGTTTCATCATCGTACGGTCTACACACATCATAGCCAAGTTTATTAGATCCATGTCACACATGCAGTGATCTTATAGGATTGCTAAAATCATGCAGTGTGTTTCGGGCCTAAGACAAAGGACTATATATACAAAAGAGAAAATGAGGAACCAAACTAGACACCAACAAGGATATACTTAGAAACTAAGGAAACAGGAAACATGGGAACAATAAAAAGGTTTTTTTTTTTTTTTGCTCTAAATAAGAAATGTTGATACAGGGGTTCTCAACTCTGAACATACCTGAACAAGTTAATCAAGGTCTTCAGGATCACTAGAAAGCTATATGGCAGGACTTTTACTTTCTAACCCCTGGACTTTACATCTCTGCCTCCATGCCTGAGGACACATGAGGACGCACACCATCTATGTGTCATGTGTCTTGGTCAGGAGCTTGTGCATTCGGTGCTCAGTGGTTCTGAATGCGCTCATCATGTGTGTTACTAATGAGACGCTCCATTTGCGTTTGTTTCTCTTCTCGAGAGAAAGAGTAACAAGCATCTGCATTTCGTGATTCGGGTCCTGCTGCTGCCGAAACAAGGTGAAGACTGCGGGGTTCATGGGTTTTAGACGCTCTTTTTAGGAGTTATCTATGCTATAGCGCTATATCTAGACAGCTGCTGTGCTTCGTCACATTTAATGACCAAGAAATTTTGAAGCCAGAAATTTACCTGATGAAAGTTATAACAGAAGCGAAATTGGATGTGCTTGATGCATAAATAAGAAAACAATAATAATAATAATAAAAAATCGCATTAGCTTGCACGTTTGAGTTTCCATGTACCATTTTTAATGTGTGTTAAGATGAAATAAAAATGCAAAAATGTAACCAGTACTTTTCAAGTTGAAATAAAATTGTAAGGAGTAAAGAAATGAAGAAATAAATAAATCAAGTAAAAGTCAATTAAAATTGTACTTGAATAAAGTACAAATACCCCAAAATAATACTTATGTACTATAATCAAGTAACATTACTCAAGTATTTTACACTCCTGGATGTGCGTCTTCAGCCAAGCTGGAGTTTGGATCATTTCAGCAGAGAGGAACAGAGAGGGTGAAAGGTCTGGAAAATGAATTTATGCCTTGTTGTTAAGGAAAAACAAGGTGCCACTCGTTCAGAGATTGTAGCTGGTTGGAGCAGTAGTAGTGAATCGAGGTAAGACGTAAGACGATTCCAATGGACGTCCTGAAAGCCAGAGGCAAAACCTTAAATTTGATTCTGGAAGCAATTAGAAGCCATTGTAGTGAGATCAGGAGTGATTTGATGTGGTTCTCTTGGCTGACTGAAGACTGTTTTTTTCTGCTGGGATCTGGATGATCCAAGTACTCCAGAGTGCAGTCTGGACGATTGGGGCGGGGCGACACGTGTCGCTCCGCCCACCCCCAATTCCATTGGTTTATAACACGGCAAATCTTATTGGTGTAGACCCGAGCATGCGCATTCCTTTGTGTGCGATTTTGTAATTGATTTGGCCATATTACAGAAATATTATGTGCTAACTCTAGAATCATAGGCCTATCTTAATTATTATCTGTTTAGTAACCATG
>JAFVLL020043786.1:0-42347 GCA_021397915.2 Tor tambroides
GATTGGGGCTTCCAAGTAAATCCCCTATGTCGTCACGACATAACGTCTCCGTTCCCTCCATCAGGGAACGAGGGTTACGTACGTAACCGAGACGACATAAACTCAAAATTGCGAGATATAAACAGAATTGTGAGGTGTAAACACAAATCTGTGAAATATAAACATACATGTAGAATTGCGAGATATAAACAGAATTGTGAGATATAAACACAAATCTGTGAGATATAAACAGAATTGTGAGATGTAAACACAGAATTGTGAGATATAAACAGAATTTCTAGATATAAACAGAATTGTGAGATATAAACTCAAATCTGTGAAATATAAACATACATGTAGAATTGCAAGATATAAACAGAATCGTGAGATATAAACAGAATTTTGAGATATAAACACAGAATTGTGATATAAACACCAAATTGTGAGATATAAACTCAGAATTTTGAGATATAAACACTGAATTGTGACATATAAACAGAAATGTGAGATACAAACACAAAATTGAGACATAAACACTGAATTGAGAATTATAAACTCAGAATTGTGAGATATAAACAAATCTGTGAGATATAAACACAGAATTGCAAGATATAAACATAAAATTTTGAGATATAAACAAATCTGTGAGATATAAACTCAGAATTGTGAGATATAAACACAAATGTGAGATACAGTATAAACACAATTGTGAGGAAAAAAAACAGAATTGCTAGAAAAACCTCAGAGTTGTTGGATATAAAGTCACAATTACCTTTTCCATTTTTTTTTGGTGATGGGGAGTTTAAAAACAAACAGAACTGCGAGATGTAAACTCAGAATTCAAAGAAAAACAGAATTTTGAGATATAAACTGAGTTTTGAAATGTAAACTTGGAATTGCAATTCTGTTTTTATATCTTGCTTAATTCTGTTTCTATATCAGACTTTTTTTTCTCAGAATTGCATGAAACAAATTCTAAATTCTGATAAAAAGAAAAAAGACAAAGACTCATAACTGCAAAAAAAAATAAAAAACATAATTGTGAAATATGAACTCGGAATTAATAGAAAAAAAGTCAGAAATGTGAAAAAAAAATCAAAATTACCTTTTATGTGTTTTATTCTGTGGTGGGAATTCAGAGTTTTAAAAAATAGAATTGCAAGATGTAAACTCAGAATTCTGAGAAAAAAAGTTAGAATTGTGATTTATAAACTCAGAATTGTGAGATACAAAGTCGCAAGCACATTTTTTTTATTTTCTTTTTTTTAATTCCGTGGTCTAAACAGGCTTCCATACTAATGCATTCACACTCACTAAAACACATTAAAACTGATTTAGTTCAGCTTAATTCAGGTATCACAAGGTCTGTTAGTTACTATGGAAGCTGTAACAAAGGTTTCTCCATTCTCGATCCATATCATGATCAGTCTGAATTTAAATGCAGGGGTCTATGTCCAATATCCTGATTTATCATGACCACCAAAGCCAATTATTTATGTTTCCCCCTCTCAAGAAACTGGAGGATAAGCGCAATTTAGAGAGATGATGATCATCTTTAATCCAGCATAATCCTGTATTAAACTCCACATGGAAATGCACAGAGATCAGCCAACATATGCTGATTATAGCGGAAAGACTTAAGAAACAAGCCCTGATGTCTAGACCATGACTATTTGACTGGGCCCTAAAAACAGAAAAATCAATACAGATCCCAGGGACTCGTAATGGTCCAATTACTGCTTGTAGGTTTGTCAATGCCGAGTCTCAGAGGACAGTTGCTAAAGGCCACTTGCATGCGTTTATTAGTGTACTGTTCTGAATCTATACATGCTTAATACAAGCAGATCTAATAGCTTATACCTGTGGGATATACATAAGGCATATACAGTTAGTTTCTGAGTGCAATTCTGATTAATGCATGCATACTGCAATATTCCACAATGCACCAAAGTATCAACCAATTATTAATTAACACCATCAACAATAAGTCATAAGCAATGAAAAGTGTATATATTTATATATTTATATATTTTTCATATATTGTTTTTTAAGGGAAATATTTTATAATATATTTTTACATTATATATATATATATAGAGAGAGAGAGAATTAATATATTAATATTTTTATACATATGTATCAATACATGTATACCAATCACTAACAATTACTAATCAAAGTAGCATTATCATCAAATAATTACAATATTAAAAAAAATGTCGATCTGTCTAGATAGATAGATAGATAGATAGATAGACAGATATAGATATACATATGAACAATACATGAATATATATTATAATATATTAATATGTAATTTATAATATTTAATATTATATTAATTTCTATATAAATATTAATATGTTTATAGTTTTATACATGTATATTAAGCAAACACAACCAATTACTAATCAAAGTAGCATTATCATCAAATAATTACAATATTTTTCAAAAAATGTAGATCTGTCTAGAAAGATAGATAGATAGACATGAAAAATACTTTAATATATATTTTATTAATATGCAATATATATATATATATATATATATATATTTTCTCTGCATATATAAATATTAATATGTTTATAGTTTTATACGTATATATTAAATATGTAGAACCAATTATTAATCAAATGAACAAAATCAACAATCAATCATAAGCATGAACCTAATTATATATAACCAGTATCAATCGGTATATCTACAAATATTCTACAGATAAATCTCTATATCTATATATATTTATATATATAAGACCCAATGTAATCGAAAGCGATTTTCCACATGACCACATGGCTTGAAACATACTGTAAACTACTAAAGCAAACATAGTTGATGGTTTAAGTGGGACAAACAAATTTGTTACCTGCCATTACTTTACCAGGGGACATTATAGAATGGCTGAAAGTCAATGTAATATTCATTATATAATGTCTGAACTAATGCCATTTGAATTCTTAGCAACTTCATTACTCATTTGTGGTCAGGCATTGCTCCACATTAGACCCTTGATTACCTCCCATCCTTCATCAGCTTTGCTTTCCATCCGGCCTCTGGATGAAAAATGTGTTAATATCGAAAGACATAAATCAAGGCTCATTGAGCAGATTCCCACCTCCGTCCGGAAAGTTTTCAAACAGGTTCACTGGAGTGCAGAGAGAGAGAGAGAGACCGCAGTAACTAAAAAACATACTTCAATTATTAGAGGTGTAACAAGCATTAAAATCAGAAGCATTAAAATTTCCGAACAGCAAATATTTACAAATAATTCTAATATTTTCAATTTTTCTATGGTAGACTCTATGGTTCCATGAAGAACTAAAAATGGTTCTTCTACGGAATCACAGTGAAAACCCTCTTTTGAAGCGTTTACTTTTAAGAGTGTAACTAGCACATCATCGTGACCTTGGTTTATGCAGCATTTTCATATACATACCAAATCTTCTCTGTAGCTTTATTAATATTTTAGGCATCACAAAAGAACATTACATGAAATACACTACACTATGTTTTAATTATGGCTGCATTTATGTGACAAAGTACAACAGAGACTTTTCTGATCATGCAAGCAATGCATGGTGAATCTTAAACTTATGAGCTTCATTAACAAACATAAAACTCTGTTTGAATCATTCATGGAGGTCTAAGTCCATTACATTTTTCACAAAATGTAGCGTGCATACAGAGCTGTAATATTGTTTAATATTTTCACTGTCTTCAAGCAACTAGGCTAATCATTCAGTCTGCTGCACGGAAGTCCGACTGGGTCAGAGATGGGACGCCTGGCTGTGTGAATCGTAAATTTAATAACCAAGCTCTAAGAGGCTTCTTTTAAGGCCATTAGTCAAAGGTAGGGACACTATCAGCAGGGTTGATTACAATACTGCTGAATATTCTCAAGGGGACCTGCTGTTCATTCATATTCCACCGTTTAAACGGCTCATTCATCAATTACTGCAGCGCCGGCGGCAGAATGCACATCCCAAATACACATGACTCCACGAACACAATGTCCACGAACGGTCTCCACAGGCCGCGAGTTACCTGTAGCCTGTGCTGGTTTTAAATGACCACTAAATGGCTCTCTTCTGCTCAGTTGCATCATTCTGTGCTCAAATATCTGGGTACAGTGATGCTGAACTCTACATGCAATGACTGTCCCACATAGCTGTGCTGGTGTTATGTTTCATATTGTGAAATGGAGCACAAACCGTGTTTACAGTAAACGCACTACAATCAGTGTTGGGGAGTAAGTAGTTACATGTAACGGAATTCATTTAATTACAAAATAAATGTAACCGTAATCTGTTACAGTTACTGAGAAAAAAACGTGTAATTAAATTACATGGAAATGTTAACGAGTGCAAAGGGGATTATATCTGAATATTTTCACACATACACAGATTTGATTGATTTTTTTTCCCAAATTGCATTGACTACTCTAAAATATGTTTCAGGAGTTTAGTTTTCGTTCAAATCTGGATTTATGTATATGCTTTATTTTTTTAAAGGGATAGTTCACCCAAAAATGAAAATTCTGTCATTAATTACTCACCCTCATGTCGTTCCAAACACGTAAGTCCTTCGTTCATCTTCGGAACACAAATTAAGATATTTTTGATGAAATCCGAGAGCTGTCTGACCCTAAAGACAGTTCACCTATCGGTAAAACAGTCCATGTGACATCAGTGATTCAAACGTAGTTTTACGAAGCTACGAGAATACTTTTTGTGTGCAAAAAAATAAATAAATAAATAACAACTTTATTCAACAATTCTTCTCCCCCTCCTAAATGTTTAACCCAGCCTTCTGGGTAGTTTTATTTAACTCATCTATTCCTTAAATTTACTGTATTTCTTGCTTAAAATGAACCCAAAATACGTTGGAAATTCTGAATAAATAAGCTTTCCATTGATGTATGGTTTGTTAGGATAGAACAATATTTGGCTGAGATACAACTATTTGAAAATCTGGAGTGTGCAAAAAAATCAAAATAGAGAAAATCGCCTTTAAATATGTCCAAATGAAGTTCTTAGCAATGTATATTACTAATCAAAAATTACGTTTTGATATATTTACGGTAGGAAATTTACAAAATATCTTCAAGCAACATGATCTTTATTTAATATCCTAATGATTTTTGGCAAAAAAGAAAATTTGATCATTTTGACCCATACAATGTTTTTAGGCTATTGCTACAAATATATGCTTTGTGTGTGTGTTCAAATCATAAAAAAACCTTTTATCTCAACACTTAAACATTACATGTTATCCATTCTTTTATTTTGTATCATGATCAGCTAAAAATAAACCTGAATATTTTTTACCTGGTTAGAACTGTGCCAGTTTACTTTTGGCTCATCCATCACATTGAAAATGGAAGGTCAAGTCAAAAGCATTGCATTGTGGGATACAGCATGGCATGTAGTAAGCTCTGTTGTACACTGCACATTTTTGGCAAATGTAACAGGTCATCCGCGCATTCTCTGCACACAGAAGATTCACATAATTTTCACAGTGTATTGCAACAATAGAGTCTGATAATTCTGAACATAACCAGAGGTTACATGGAATTACATTGATAATGTATAACCAGAAGTTCATCCACACTGTCAAAAAGGTAATTTTTACAGGAAAAAAAAGTAAAAATGCTACATTAAAAACTGGCTTTCCATATACAGTGAAAAACTGTAAATGCTTTAACGTTGTATTATATGCAATTTCACTGCAAAATCTTGTCAAATGCTTGATTTTTTTAAAGCAAAAATATGAATTATTGTGTAATTCATGATAAAAAAATCAGTATAAAGACATTCCCAGATTTTTCTTTTGGTAATAATTTTTGGGTGTTTTATGTTATATTTTATGTTATTTAGTCAATGTTTATTTGTGTTTGAGTGTAACACTAAATGTGTTTTGTCTATACATGAGTATTGGTTATATTTGATGGACAGGCCACTTCCTCTATCCATAATATTGCTTTCTCCTGTGAAAGTCATGCCATCTGAATCAGGAGAGAAATATACACTGTTCAAACACGCTTTCCAAGCAAAAACAGTCTAAAACATGGTGAATTTTGATGTGAGAAGACAACAGGGAATGGACTTTTTCACTGGAGGAAGCATTATTACGGATTATAGAAGCCAGAAGCGACTATTTAAAGTTAAAAACATCTTAATGATGGATTTGTTTCTTGCAAACACAGCTTTTCACTTCACAAGACATTAATTGATGGACTGGAGTGGTGTGGATTACTTGTGGATTATTGTGATGTTTTTATCAGCCGTTTGGACTCTCATTTACTGCAGAGGATCTATTGGTGAGCAAGTGATGTAATGCCACATTTCTCCAAATCTGTTCTGATGAAGACCCACAATACTGTTAAACTCCTCCTGACTCGATTGCTAAACCAATACATGGTCTGTTGGACACCTGTCTATCTCTCTTACACACTTTCCCTCGCTCCTTCTTAAAAGTTACAGACACACACTGTCTGTTCGCTGTTTCTCTCTGTGGTGGTCAGTCATTGTCTCGTGTCTTCATTAGTATGCTGGGAGCTTGTCTCTATGATGGGTGGTGACTTGGTTGGATGCACTCTCTCTGTCTCTGGTAAATGAGTATAATTATTTTCAGAGCTGCGGGCGACTCATGCATGTTTTATCCCTCCATCTGGACCACGCGCGCCGCACCGCACGATGGTGATAAAAGATGTTTCTCGTCCTCACATCGAGGATGCGTGTGCGTGGACGCGGCCGGGCCCCTGAAGTGGCGGAACGGAACGGGACGGGGGGTGAGGCTTCACACATTCTGTGCAAATCGCAATGCATCTCTCTTGGCATGACAAACAGCGACACGTCTCTCCGGCGCGCATTTGGGCCCCCGCGTTCAGCCACTCTTAACAGGAACTAGTGATCTGTGAAGTGACAAATGAACTCTGAAGCACTTTTGGTCTGGCAGAGATTGTGCATGCAAAAAAAAAAAAAACAGTGGGAGGAAATTCTCTTTTGTCTTCACGTGGCTTCATTTGGTTCTTTGTTAAAGGGATAGTCCACCCAAAAATGAAAATTCTTTTGTGTTCCGCAGAAGAAAGAAATGCATAAATGCAGTAAATGATGATTTTTGGGTGAGCTTCCCTTTAAGGGGAGAAACTACAGGTGAAGAGTTATTTCATGAACATAAAACTCTGACAAATGGAAATGCACAAACACAAATTTTGCATCTTTATCGGTTTAAATTGTAAAAATATGCAAATTAGGCCCAATTTATTAATATATGCACACATTTGCATATTAGAACAAAGGTGATATAGACTGTAGAGAAGAAGTCACAACTTTTTGGTTTAGACGTGATCATTAAATCAGTGGTTAGGAATTGTCAGATTCTTTTTGTCAAAAAAGTTATTGAAAAATTAATTATATTTAATAAAATATTTCATAACGCACCCTTTTAAAAGATAAAATACCCCATAAAATGATCATGAAAATGATAAAAAAAAGAGCCTCAGCAGTATCAGTTTAGAAGCAGGTAGCAAAACATTTATGAAATAAACCAGTCATTTAAAAATATGAAATATTAACAAACACAAACAATAAATAAAAAAATGTAAAATCAAGCATTTGCTAGTTTAAAAAAAAATGCAAATATTCAATTAAGGACCAGAAAAATTACGTTTTTATACATTTTGTAAACTATTATGTTAGATTTTTTTTTTTAAGTTTGGTATGATAGAAGATTCTAATTTTTTAATATTCAACCATCATTTATCTCTGATCCCACAAAATGTGTGTTGGTTGTGTGTTTTTTGTGCCTGATTATGTTGGAATGGCCTCACTTTCTCTCTCGGGCTCAATTTACAGGCGCACATACGCAACAAAAGACATTACACAGATGGCACATACATGGAGTTCCATTTGCATACCAAAACTCCCTAAATGTCAACAGGGAGATATGCGGTCATATGCTGCGCAGTATCTCTTCTAGCCAACACGCAGACATGCACTTCATGTGCATACTAACATATCAGTACAGCTGTTCTGCTGCATGTGGATATGAAACAACTCCACGCAGAGGAGGATTTCAGCTGGTCATTTATCTGAACGTCTCAGAGACAAATGGCCCTTCACAGTCACACAGCCTTTGGTTTAGACAGTCAAGGACATGGGTTTTCACTAATGTAAAGTACAGGGAAAACAATTACCTTCACAAATAATGAAAATTCTGTCATCACTGACTCTCCCTCATGTCGTTTCTGCAAAGAAAGTGAATGATAAGTCTGCGTTTTGCCATTTATTACTCTCTATAACAGTTGATGTCAGCCACTGACTTCCATAGTATGGGAAAAATAGTGTGGAAGTCAATGGCTACTGTGTTGAACAAAAGAAAGAAACAGGTTTCAAACAAGTGGAGGGTGAGTAAATGGTGACAGAATTTTCATTTTTGGGCTATCTATCCTTTTAAAAAGGAATAATTAAAAATAAACGTAGCATTTTTAACAAACAAAATGTACTTGGGATTATGTTGGATAATTTCTTAAATGTAGACTTTCTTTTCATGGCAAGAACATGTTAAAATCAATTTTAAAAAAAATAGGTAGCCTATAAACATATTAAAACTGAGATTATAGACAGACAGATTAAATTAAATAATAAATTACCAAAAGATTTTTTTCTAGAAGTTTTCCCACTGATACTTTTCTAAACATGTCTTTCTAAAACTTTTTGAATAAAACCACTGTCTGATGACATTAAAGGAATCATTCACCCAAAGCTGAACATATAGGTGAACTGTCCAAATACAGCAGGTGATCAGTGTTAGTGCAGATACCTCTGCACACAACCAAGTCTGTGGACTGAATCAATGGCCTTCACCATCTCAGCAGGTAGAACTGAGCCATGTCCTCCAGGATACGATCACCAAACTTACTCAGCAACATCAGCAGATCTCCAGCGACATAGTAATCCACGAGCAGAAGAGGAGAGACGCTCATAAACCAGAATGAACAGAAAGCACTATACATCTGACAATTTCCGCTGGAACCGCTCCGAAAGAATCAAACTCACTAGCAAATTCACTAGCAATTCACTAGCAAAAACCAGTTCAAAAGAGCCATTCATTTTCGAATTTCGACATCGCTTGTAATGATTTTAAAAAGCGTAGTGATGAGTGAAACGGAGCTTTTCGAAACTCCATTGCATCGGAAAATGATTCAGTGTTTCGAAGCGCTCCAGTCGGAACGCGCATCGCGAATCATTTGATTCAGATCGGGACTTCGGCAGGGCCGGAGTGGGATCCATTTTCAGCCCGGGAGTATAATGCTCAAGACCAGCCCACCACCTATCCCCATCCAACCCCCTCCCACCATGGTGGAATCTGGATAAATGAAGTGACAGATCTGTTCTTACTATCCTGTTATATTTATTTTTGACATGTTTCAATAAAAAATATGAATAATGTAAATATGGCCATAAATATCAATAACAAATCACATACTGAGTTTTCTGCAACAAAGAGTCCAACTGTTACATTATGGAAAAAAAATGGTTTGCATTCAAACAAAAATAAAGTAGTGCAGTAAGAAATATACTTTTTGCACTATTGTTTTTTTTATATCCATGTCAATGTAATAAATAAAATAATGAAATAAATTATATGTGACCCTGGACCACAAAACCAGTCATAAGTGTCAATTTTTCAAAATTGAGATTTATACATCATCTGAAAGCTGAATAAATAAGCTTTCCATTGATGTATGATTTGTTATGATAAGACAATATTTGGCTGAGATACAACTATTTGAAAATCTGGAATCTGAGGGTGCAAAAAAATCTAAATATTGAGAAAATCACCTTTAAAGTTGTTCAAATGAAGTTCTTAGCAATGCATATTACTAATCAAAAATTATGTTTTGATATATTTACCGTATGAAATTTACAAAAAACCTTCATGGAACATGATCTTTACTTAATATACTAATGATTTTTGACATAAAACAAAAATCAATAATTTTGACCCATACAATGTATTTTTGGCTATTGCTACAAATATACCCCAGCGACTTAAGACTGCTTTTGTGGTCCAGGGTCACATATGAAACATTTCTGCTACAAAACATAAAACTGTAACATTATAAAAAAAAGTTCAATTCAGAATTGAAAGCTGCCAAGCAGTCATCAATAACTAAATGGAAAATCATCTCGAAAGAAAGAAAGAAAGAAAAAGAAAGGCCTTCTACCATTCTTCACAAGTTTTGGTTTACACTCAGAACTGAAATTGGCAAAGCCTTACAGCATCACCAACAACAAGCAGTGCACTGGTTTCTGCAACTTTGTTCCTTCAATGTAAGTCATTTGGATAAAAGCGTTTGCCAAATGCATAACTGTAAATGTTGCTAGTCACTGTACCTTGAGTCGCCAGTTCACGTGTTCTCGTTTGTCTTCTTGAAAAAAATATTTGTCAGTTTGGCACATTTGGCCGCGTCATCCTCCAAATACCTTTCTTTTTTTAACCTGTTTTTTCAGCTCCTCCAGGCATCTTTTTTTTACTATCCATTTTATTCTTCCCGCGATTAGCGCACTCTCGCTAACTCACACCACAGCATTAATGGTTTCGATTTGTCTCCATGGCAACGACCTGGGACACGCGCTTGTGTAGAGGAAGCGAGAGAACGCGCGCGCGCGCTCTGACAACAGAAAACGTCACATTTTAATGTTAAATTCAAAACTAGTGTTATAAGCTTAGTTATCAGTCACACAGTAACTTAAACACATATACGTTATTCTGTGTATGTAAAAAAAATAAAAATAAATTAAAAAAAAAAAAAAAAAGCAGGCGAGTCTGCCGGCCCAATTTATGAGTGGGGCAGAGCGGCCCACCGGGAATTCTCCCGGTTCTCCCGATGGCCACTCCGGGCCTGGACTTCGGAGTGGGTTCGCAAATCTTTTGATTTAAATCCGAACTTCGGAGTGGGTTCGTGAATCTCTTGATTCAGATCGGAAATTCAGAGCGCGTATCGAATCATTTAATTTCGATCGGAATTTCGGAGCGGGCTCGCGAATTGTTATTCAGATCGGAACTTTGGAGTGCAAATCGCGAATCATTTGATTTTAATCAGAACTTCGGAGAGGGTTCGTGTATCGCGAATCATTTGATTAAGATCGTGACTTGGGGTTTCTTTTTTATTATTAAGCAGCACAAAACATAGAATCATTAAGGCATTACAGCTATAAAAACAAAACAGAAGAAAGAAAGAAAGTATAGCTTACACAAATGGTTTGCCAAAAAAGTTAAAACAACAACAAAAAAGTAGGCTAATAAATGTACACCTTAAGAAGACACATAGGACGAATATAGAGATACAGTTTTCACTGCTTTAGGATTTACAGAACTTTAGATAGTTTCCATATTCTTGTTTAGATCAACTTTGAGTAGGCTAAATAAAAGAGATTTAGAGCCAGACAATATTTGTTTATGTATGTGAAATTTAGCTAGCAGGAAACACAAATTAAACATATTGGATCACTTGTTAGGTTATTCTTAATGTTTATTGGGTTATTTCTATAACAACACAACCAGTTGGGTTAAAATTTTTACCTTTTAACAGTCGACAAGTGCAACTGAGACAGAAGATAGAGTGGTAAGTTAATATATTCAAATTTGCAAGGTCATGTTTAGGTGTAAGATGCATGAACCAGTGCCGCTAATATTAAATCTAGTGGCAAGTTTCAATATACATGAATCACATTTGACATTGTGATATTGCTTAGTTCTGTTTAGTTTGGGGAAATGAAAGTCACCAATTACTCTCACAAAACATCTTCATAGAGTTTCATGCTGTGATGTTTTAGCATTTTAGCTTTCCAAGCTTCGGATGAGGCCGGGGCCGTTTATGTATGCGTGTTCTGTAAAGAGAGCATGTTTGAGGTTATATTAGCCTGATGTGAAATTAGTATACATTATGTGTCATATCCCTCATTGCCTCTGTAAATTGGATTCTGTTGAATGGTGGCGCACGGCCGCGCTGTTGCCTCCCTTCCCTCTCATTTCTCCGTCTCTCCGCAGCCATTTGCCCAGGATGAAAGTGATCTGCGGCAAATTTGTGTATAATATATTATAATGACATGGCTAGAGGTGCTTCCACGACTTCCAACGGCGCCCCCTGGAAATAAGCTAATATGGAATTCTGCTTGTCTGCATAAAATAAAAGAGTTTAAAGACTGTGCCGGCAGAAAGAGGGTATTGACTTACTGTATGGCTTGAACACAAAGAAAGGTCGCATGGATTACAGAGCGGCTCACTGAAACGCAATGCTGACACACAGACACACACACACACACACACACACACACGGCTGTGTGCGCAGAATCATTCTTGCCCAAAAAACTGCACAAGCACATCTCTAAAGAATTTTCATGCTTGTTCACTTCCATGCACTGGCTTAGGTCTGTCTTTTGTGAAATGTGACTGCTTTGATGGCTTTTTCCTGCAATCAGGCCACGTCAAGAGTATTTTTCTGGTTAAAAATGACAGTTATATGAATTTATATGAATTCTTTTGAATTCCTTAAATTGCAGTTTAAAAGACATTCTAAATTCAGTTCTGATTTGAAAGTACATGACCTACATTCTGCTACCTTGAGTTTTGTCTGAGCCAACCATCTGTGGCTAATCAGTCTGGCACCGCCCATATTAAAATGATGCTGAATAGTGAAATGCAATGAAAAGTACAGCTAAAAAGAGGAATTTTATTATATATTACATATTTATGTATTACAATATAACATAATATAGCTATGTTTTCTTGTGGCACCGGCCACACCGGCCATAGCAAAATTATCTTGTGGGCACAACATATTATCACATTCTCACGAGTTGCTGCGGACTCGACAAAACCTGGTCAACGTAGAATTGTTAATTTAAGCACATATTAACAGATGCTATGAAAAAATAACACGTAATCCTAAGTATAACTTTGTATTACTACATAACTGCTTTTATGGTCCTTTTAACTAAAAAAAAAACCATATCTTCATCTCAAAGTAAAAGAAGATATGAGTTTTGGGTTTGGTCTTCACTTGATGTCAAATGCAAAATGTAGAACCTAAAGCAAAACCAACTAAGAGCTACTGCACAAACACTGCACTTTATTGTGCATGCAATACAAATATCAATGCAAGTCGAGCGACATGCAGATTAGTAAACAATGATAGTATTTTCAGTTTTGGCTGAAGTATTTCTTTAAAGGAGACATCTGAAAGAAATTCAACACAGCTAATGCGTTCTGGGAAATTAAGTTTTCATCTTACCTATTAAATGGTGAAATATATAAATGAAATACAAAATTCTGTAAGCATGGCATTTCAAACTATGTGGTGCATTAACCTGGTCAGTATTCCCTTCCATCTCAAACTAAAAGAAAATATAACATGGACTACATTAAATATGGGCTGTAGGTTTGGTCTCCACTTGACGTCAAGTGCAAAATCTAGATCCTACTGAAAGCTACTGTCCTTTGTTTTCACCAATAAGCTTTTTTTGCACCTACATGCTGTATTGTATAACAGTATAACAGCTTGTATGGTCAACTGAATGGAAAATATATGCAATTTGAGCAACATGCAGATAAGTAAGCAATGACAGCATTTTCAGGTTTGGCTGAAGTATTTCTTTAAAGGAGATATATCTGAAAGAAATTCAAAGTTGAAATGAAGTTTTCGTCCTCCTATTAAGTGATGAAATATATGACATACTAACTTCTAGGCACGGCATTTCAAACTGTGTGGTGCATAAACCTGGTCAGTATTGGTCTCCACTTGATGTCAAGTGCAAAATCTAGATCCAACTGAGAGCTACAGTCTTTGTTTTCACCAAAAAGCTTTATTTTGCAACTATATGCTGTATTATATATCAGCTTGTATGGTCAATTTAATGGAAAATATCATATGCAATTCGAGCAACATGCAGATGAGTAAACAATGACATCAGAAAGAAATTCAAATACACAAATACAAAGAATTTCTAAAGCATTTTGGGAAATGAAGTGTTCGTCCTCCCTAATAAATAATGAAATATATAAATGAAATAATAAATTATATGGGCATGACATTTCAAACTATGTGGTGCATAAACCTGGTCAGCATTCCCATTCATTTCAAATACGGACTACATTAAATACGGGCTGTAGGTTTGGTCTCCACTTGATGTCAAGTGCAAAATCTAGATCCAGCTGAGAGCTACTGTCCTTTGTTTTCACCAAAAAGCTTTCTTTTTTTTTTGCAACTATATGCTTATAATAGCTTTTATGGTCCATGTAATGGAAAATATCATATACAATTTGAGCGGCATGCAGATAAGTAAATGAAGCTAGTATTTTGTTCCTCTAAACGTGGCATCAGGAGCTTCTGTATTGCATGTGTTTTTATATTCAGGTGATACAGCGCCTGTATCTCCTGACCCCAGGCGCCTTTGTTCCATGTCAGACGCGGCGTGATTTATCCCTCCGTCTGATTGAACATGCTCTTGTTTTTGTAATGATAACCATCTCGACCGTTTGTAGCCGCCCAATGAAAGTGACAGATTATTTGCGGCTGCTCCGGCAGAGGCCCAACCTTCCCTTAATTGGCACCCGAGCTCGATTCCGCCTCAGCGCCGCAATGATGGTATGGGTAAGTGCAGCACTCCTGCAGGCGCTCGACTACTTAAGCATTCCCAATCGGAGTCAGACCTTTCATGGCAAACGCACACACACAGGAAGTTTCGCTGTCATTCTGCGCGGAAAGTGGCACGCATGCATGCAGTCTGTTTCATCGAGCCTATTTGGCGAGAAAAAAAAAAAACGCACGCGCGCACACACTTTATCAGCATTTGTGCCTTGGTCTCCATGGCAACAGTATAATGGATTTGCCCTAATTCAATCCCAGAAGCGATTCCGCAGCATATACAGTGGGGGGAAAAAAGGCTGGTGCCTGGATTCTTTTGAAGTCGGGACTGACACGTCAAGAGGCGAGTCAAACGCCGCGATAACAGATAGAACACAAGAGGCGCGAAAATATTCACAGTAAGCCATCACACGCTCTCCCTTACTCTGTTCTTGCGCTTTTTCTCTTTCTTCTCTCCAGCCCATCCCCCTCTGTTTGCTCGCTCTGACATTCACAATCCAGGACCCCATTGGATTTCACTCCCACCTCTAGATTTGTGCTTTATTGCGATGCTCTCCTTGAAATAGAATGGGAATTATAGCCAGGGTCAGAAGCGTTTCAGTGTAATAAAGTGCAGAATGAGTGCCGAAGAAAGAGTGAATCTGAAGTGACGCTCTCACGAATTCCAGGTATGTGAGACTCTTCAGCAAATGAATACTCTTGGAAGCCATTATGATGCGGGACACAGTGCGGGACACAATAGCTAGAATCGGCGGGCGGTGATGGAGAGATGCTGGGATGAGGATGACCTGCCTCTTCAGTCCTTCTGCTTGGTGACCTTCTGCTCAGGTGTCCTGTCTGAAATGAGACACGGACCGTTTTCTGACGCTTCTGCTTCCTGTGGGTCAAGTCATGAAGGGAATACAATGAATTTATTAGTTTAGATTCACTCAGAATGATCATTTTAGGTACTAGAACCATAACAATCAAATAGCGACACACTTATATGCTGAATAATGATATTAATAATAAAGAAAATCATATAGAAACCTTATAATATTCAGCTGCTTCACAGGTCTGAATATGAAATCAGAAAAAAACATCAAAAAACGTATTAAAAATTAACATTAAAAATATTAAAAATAAATATTATTTAAATAAATAAATAGTAATTATTTTAAGGATAATGATGACTATTTTTATTAAGACAGTTCAGATTGAGGTATTTTGTTAGAAAACATGCAATGCTTTTCTATTTATTTTTTTTTATGTTTTTATTTTATTAAATTAGTATCATAGAAATAGCCTATTGGCTGATGTAGGAGACCATCCATTAAAACCAACAATTTAATCAGTGGATTATTTTCATCAGCATTATTTTAGTATTATTTATATACTATTTATAGTGTTCATTAATATTTAGAATTAGATTTTATTATTGTATTTTTTGATATTCAGTTTATTTTGTTATCAGCATTTATCATTTCTATTATTTCTTGTTTTTTATTAATTTATTTTAGTTTTAGAAAATTTTAGTACTTTAACTTAAAATGATTTTATTTCAATTAATCGCCAAGGCAACATTTTATTTTTATTTTTATTTATTTAGTTTTTCTTTTTTTGCTGCAAATTTAATATTTTAGATATTTGTGCAATAACATCAAAGTCAACTTAAAATGGCACCTGCAACCCAATTTAATTCTGTAATGTGACATATTTCCATGTAAAAAAAAACAAGATATTGAATAAACGAACAAACAAACAAACAAATAAATAAATAAATAAATAACAAAAAAAACAAGAACTGTGGGATTTTATCCATCTGAAAATTATTAGTTGAAAAGAGGGTGTTACATACACAACAGATGTATATATTTTTGTAAAACACACAAAAATTAAATTTATTTTATGCTGTTGTTTCTAAAATTTGAACTGAAATTTTGTAAAAAAGAATGCAAGTAGTACTTGAATTATCTGTAAGATGCAGAATCAGATGTGAAATTATATTCTAAATAAATGAACATGAAGGAAATGCAGAAAGAAGTCAAGGATACATGGATTTCAGAAAGATTTGATGTGCATGCATCCCCGTACGAGCTGAGCTCTCAGAGATGGAGGATTCTGGCACAGAAATCTGGATGAAGGGGTTTGGAGCGGGAGCCTGAATCCTGACACATCCCTAGATCTGCTCCCCTGTGGACTTCCTGTGATCCGTCTGCCTCTCACCCTTTCCCCAGGGAAGCATCACTCTCACCCCAGACCATCACATCACCTTCCCACCCGCCTGTCTCCACCTTCTCTCATCCTTCGCTCTTTCAGTACGCCTTCGCACCCCCCACAAATTGCTTCATCTATTCACCTGACTGCTGATATCTGACATGAGCGGCTGAGAGCTTCTGTGTTCCTGCGAGCCAAAGAAATCCTGCTGCAACATTTCAGCATCACCATCTGCCACGTGTGTTTTATGTGAGCATTACGCCAGCAAACAACTTCAGACGGTTGCAGCAGAACGTAACGGGGTGCTGCTCAACAAACAAGGTGAAAAGGCACACGGTCCTCGTGGGAAGTTCGTATTTATGAGGTCGGGATTTGGAATTACAAAAAATATTAGATATTAAAGGCACATTTTTATTTTAGACCTACGCAACAAAAGGACAAGTAAAAATTAGTTATGGAACTGGTGCTTTATTGAAGTCATGTTGATATGCATGCATTTACGAGACGACAGGCAGCAAGCGTAACGGGTTTGGTGAGTTGCATGTTTTGTAACATGAGACTTAGTAAGGTGAAATTACATGAGAATGCAGTTTATTTACTTGGTACAATAAAAGCATTTCAATTTTTTCTTTCTTTTTGACTTACTAAGAAAAACAACTTTTTTAATGCTTGGCAACACAATAAAGCACAAAAGGTACACATTTGAAGTGAAATGATTGTTTTATCAAGTCATGTTGAAATGATCACATTTACAAGATGTCTTTAAAATAAAAGTCCTAAATAAACAAAAAGATAACACATGAAGAATGATTATAATAGAGAACTAAACCTCTAAATACAAAACAAGACAAAAAAAAACAACAACATAAAAGTAGATTTTATGCATAACATTTTATTTTATTATTATTTAGATAATAAGATTATTATCTTAAAATCTATTATTTAGATACATACAGTTTTAGTAATATTTTCAATTAGTTTTTATTTTTGGTTTTTCCATTTCATTTTAATTTTAAAGGTATAGCAATTTAGTTGTGTTTTTGACATTTTTATTAGCTATAGTTTTAAATGTCTATATAGTTTTTATTCATTTTTATTAGTGTTTTAGAGTACGTTTACACGACAGTGATGTCCTGAAAATGGAAAAGTTTTTCCTTTGCCCTTTTGAAAAGATTCGCATACAGACAACACATTGTCAAAATGATCCCCATTTACGCAGATCTACGAAAACGACTAAAAGTGCTGTAATATGCATGCCCGGCCAGTAGTTGGCGATGTCACCTTAAAGAAAGACTGTACCTATAGAGTGAACACATAGTATGCATGTGCCTGACATCACCGTTTTCACAATTTTGTGTTTTTGTAGTTTACACAGATGATATTATCATTTTCAGACACTTGCACTTTGAAACCCATTTTCAAAAGTATGAATTTTCAGGCCCCCAAAACACCATTGTTGTGTAAATGAACGACCAAAAATGTTTTCCGTTTTTAGTTGAAAATGGTGTCACGCAAAGGCCCCCTAGTTATTATATCACCGCAAGCTGAACTAAATAAAAAATGAGAAATGTTGCCTTGGCAACTAGCTGAAATAAAATAAGTTCTTTATTTTACGTAGCTTAATTTCAGTTATTTTTTTATTTAAAGCAGCAAAAACGTGTATTTTTATGGTTTTAGTCTTAGTTAACTATAATAACCCTGATAACATGACTACATGTTTGTTCCTAACATAACAGACATGTTTTGAACATTGTGCACCAGCCAAGCAACTGCCATTGAGATGAATATGAATGCCAACAAATAGCTCCAACTCCTAAGTAGGTGTTTACCATGTGCACCTGAATGCAGCAAAAGTCTCGAGTTTCCCACCGGTAATTATGCTATTTTGGTGGCGCTCAAGTGCGCTCATAAATACAATAATTCCACATGACTTAAAGGCAGCAAGAGACAAAGGGAGCGCGCAAGCGAAACAACAGGAAGGGGGGTCTGTAGCACGGAACAATGGTCCATTATGCAGCGGCAGAAAATGATCACCTCTGCGCGGGGACGAGGGGGCACCTGTCACGCCAGCAGCTGATGGCTCCATCAGAGCCACTGGGACCTGCCTGGGCTTCTCAGCTCAGCTTGGCCTTCATCTGTGCGCGAATGTGTGTGTGTGTGACAGCCCCACCGCTGGGCCAACCTCCCCGCTTATTATCTGGGATGATGGCTGGTGGAAAAGAGCTCCACCCCCCTCTATCTCTCTCTGTCTCTACTTCCAAAACGCCGCATGCCTTTATTTCAAACTCGTGCACTTTGCCTCTCATTTCCTACTGACATCATAAACTCCCATTATAGTTTAGCCAGTCATTACCGTATAGCTTATTATGGAAATGTCACTGTGTTTATAGCTGTATTCTCCGGTCAGAACTGTCGGGAACGGCGTGCTCTCTCTCTCTCTCTCTCTCTCTCAGAGGAACGCGGCGAGGAACCGATGATAGACACTCGAAACGCAAAGCCATGACAACTGGTAGACTTTGCCCAGATGACACAAAGAAAAACAGACAACTGACACAGGGGTGGAGGGATGTAGTTTGGTTTCGAGAGAGCAAACGCCTCTTTGTGCTTCATCCTGACGAGATATGAAGAGCTTAATGAGAATTAATGCAGACTGACCTGCATGTGTGTTAATGACTGTCTCACTAATAGTGTTTTTGTCTCGTTATCAAAACACTCTTGAATCAAGATATATTTACCTGATAAACAAAATTACATAAGATCACTTAAGTCATGCTTTCTGAAAAATGTATTGAAATTAAGTGGGTTTTTGCTTAAAATAAGAAAAACAGGAAAAACGATAATCTTGTTTTTCCCTTAGAAATAAATTAGCTGAATTTAGGCTTAAAATAAGAAAAACCGAAAAAAGAAAAATAGTCTTGTTTTCCCTTTGAATGAAGTTTATTTTTCTTACATTTTTCAGCAATAATAGCTTAAATAATTTTTCTTCTCAAGTCTTGTGTTCTGAAAAATGTATCAAAATTAAGTGAGTTTAAAAAAAATCTGCCAGTGCAAGAAAAATAAGCTTAATTCAATATGTTTATATAATTTTCAGGAAAAATACTGTTTCTCCAGTAGATGTAGCTTGATGTAGAAATGTATAGATATTTGTGCTAGAAAACAAGACAAATCTTTTTTGCAGTGCAATCAAAACAAATAATTAAATAAAAAATAAAATATTTCAACAAATAATTAAATAAAAACTAAAATATTTCAGTGTTTTTTTTTACTTGATACACATGAATAATTTTGAGACCTATATGATGTGAGCATTTTCATCTGATATTTTTTTTTGACAATTTGCATTCCAAATATAATAATGTTTTAATATTCAGGATGTTAAAGCATTTGCAACACATTTCAAAGGAACATTTACCTGCAGATGGTGTGTACAGCTAATAAGCATACATAAAGTGTAATTTAAAAAAAACGCAATAATGTTTGAATATCCATTTGTTGTTTGTAGTAAACGAACATACAATTTCATCAGATGTTAGTGCACTAATATGATGTTTAAAATAGAACACGTTTCCTGGGTGACGAACTTGATGTTTATATTGTGTTTCTGTACAAAGGGATGAAACTAATTTGAAGTTCACCCCCCAAAAAAATTGCTGAAAATGTACTCACCCACAGGCCATCTGAAATGTAGATCAGATTTGGAGAAATGTAGCATTCCATCATTTGCTCACCAGTGGATCCTCTGCAGTGAACAGGTGCCGTCAGAATGACAGTCTTTTTAGGCCAGAAGCAATGGTTTAAAGTTTTTTAATGATGGATTTGTTTCTTACAAACACGCAGATTTTCACTCCACAAGATGTTAATTGATGGACTGGAGTGGTGTGGATTATTGTGATGTTTTTATCAGCTGTTTGGACTCTCATTCTGACGGCACCCATTCACTCCAGAGGATCCATTGGTGAGCAAGTGACATAATGCTAAATTTCTCCAAGTCTTTTGAAGAAACAAACTCATCTCCATCTTGGATGGCCTGAGGGTGAGTACATTTTCAGCAAATTTGTCATTTTTGGGTGAACTATTCCTTTAATCTCCATTTACAGATTACTTTTAGATGTTTAAAGTCCAATTCCATCACATATCTCGAGTACAGTTGTTAAATCCGTGGAGATCCACTTCAGGTCAGTGGTGTGAGGGCTTGCCAAAAATATCACTGTCCAGCTGCGGTTCACAAAACAGCAAGAGCTTCAAAATCTCATTTCATCTCAGCATTTCAGTGTGGCCACACTGCAGCATCTCTGTTTGATGGAAAAAAAACACACACACCAGAAATCTCCATATTTCATTTAATTAATCTCAGGGTAACCCAAAACCACAAGCAGATGTTCAGCTAATTTCCAGTAATTACTTCTCTCTTTATATCTGCGTAGTGTTTTTGCTAGCCCAAACATGCTTTCTTAATGAAGCTTTCTGCGAGCTGCTGCGCTGGTTATGTGTATTAAATGGACAGTTAGGCACTAATAGCTCACTTAACAGGAGGGGTCACGTCATAAAATTACAGTGAAAAGCCGTCAAACAACACACTGACTGCGATTTTAATCAGGAAGGCTTTGTTCCTGCGGCGTTGGAGATTGAACCATTGAAAGTTAAAAATCCACAAAATCTGTATTACTTCCAAAACAGGAGAATATTGGCTTTATTAACTCAATTCTATGCATCAGAATTCATAAAACAATGGAAGTATGCTTTGCATTCTCAGCGCAGCCACAAGGGGCGCTATATCGAGCATTAGCATCAATTGTTTTCTTCTACAGTCAGTTTTTTCATTCAGATCAACTACTTGAGAATATTACAAGCAAGTTTGTTAAACTAAACCTAATTGAAACACATCCAGTTTAATAGCACAGATGTTTCAAAGAAACTCCATCACCCATGAATTCAGAGATCTGCCAGAGTAATGCAATGACACGCTATAAGTGTAAATTATAGTATAACTTAGAATGCTATAACTTGCCATGCTTTAGCCAAGCATTCACATCTGCATTTGCATACTTGCATAGAATACACACTACCACTGAAAATAGTGTAATTTTTGATTAATTAGATACTATTACACTTTTTATTATTATTTTCATTTGATTTTTATATTTAAAAAATGAAATAAAAATATACATTTTATATTTGAAAGATTTAAAAACAAATTATATTCTGCATTTTCTTTTTCATTTTTAATTTCCATTTTATTGTTTTAGTGATTTTGTTGTATATTTTTGACATTCTAATGTATTCGTTTTTTATTAGTTTAGTCATGTCTATATATATTTTTTATTTATGTTTATTTTAGTACATCAAGTTAAACTAAATGAAAATGTGAAATGTTATATATACAACTGGTTGAAAATTATGATCCTTTAATATTTTTTCAAAAGATGTCTCTTCTGTTCACCAAGGCTGCATTTATTTGATTAAAATGCAGTAATAACATATTATTATTGTCATAATTTAAAATAACTATTTTCTATGTGAATATATTTTAAAATGTAATTTATTCCTGTGATTTAAAGCTGAATTTTCAGCATCATTACTCCAGTCTTCAGTGTCACATGATCCTTAAGAAATCATTCCAAAATGATGATTTGCTGCTCAAGAAACCTTTAATATTATCAATGTTGATGTGCTGCTTCATATTTTGTGGAAACCTTGATACATTTTCTTTTTTTAGAATTCTTTGATACAGAAAGTTAAAAAGAACAGCATTTATTTAAAATATAATCTTTTTTTTTTAATATTATTAGTCTTTACTGTCACTTTTGGACAATTCAATGCATCCTAGCTGAATAAAAGTATTCGTTTCTATAGTATTAGTTTCTTGTTGACCTCAAACGGTAGTGAAAGATGTCGTATCTAAACCACAAAATGACAAGAACAGGCCCTCATTTCAACATGCTCCAGTTTGTGCATAAAGCAGGTTAAATTGAGATGTTAAAAGTGTGCCTGTGTGTGTGTGTGTGTGTGTGTGTGTGTGTGTGTGTGTGTGTGTGTGTGTGTGTGTTTGTGTACGCGTCTGTGTTGTGCTTGTGTATATGTGTCAGTGTGTTGTCACCTGGGAACCCGCTCTGCATGTTTACTATAACACACACACACACACACACACACACACACACCCGCTCGACTGCCTGTCATCGAACAGGTGGAGCGAAACATAAGGTGTTCATTGTCTCGGTGGCTCACACCTCACTTCAGAAGCCCAAGCAGGGAAACAAACTGCAAAATAATCAGCAGAGACGAAACACTCAAGCTGAAAACGCAAAGACAAGTGGTGGCTTTTAGTTCGTTGGAGCTGCCCGTGCTGCCTGCGCTAATGCTGTCATTACACAGTTGATATAGTGTGTTTGTGTGTGTGTGATTTGGAGAACGGCTGAGAACAATAGAAGCAAAATGGCCCCCTGCCAATGAGACACAAAGTGTTTTGATGTGCGTTCAGCTCTTCGTGGTCACAGAAAGTGCTTGTCTTTCAGGTTAATGTGTATGTGTGTTTCTGCGCTTGTGTTGCTCTGGGCCCGTATTCTTAAAGGGGACCTATTATGCAAAAATCACTTTTATAAGCTGTTTGAACACACTTGTGTGGCCACAGTGTGTGAAAACAATCAGCCTATAATGTTAAAAATTCACCAACTCATTTTTTTATAAAACCAATAAGTCATAAACAGTCTCTCCAAACGAGCTGTTTCAGATTCTCCCTCTGTGCACGTCACTGAGGGGAAAAAGTCCCGCCCATTTGTGACGCTCTCTGTCCTATTAGCATAAACACAGCCCTGAGTGAGAAGATGCGGTCCGCCATTACTGGAGATATATACAATGTCAGCACCAAAGAGGCTTTACAAGTGTTGTGTTTTGAGATGCACTAATGAACATAGGAGTCACCATAATCTCCCCTCATCTGAGCCGAGGACACTGTGGTTAAATTTCATTTTCGAAGGAAATATCCCGGAAAAAATCAGTAACGTCCCCAATATGTTTAGGAATTAATACCAACGCTTCGTGCACGAACGTCAGCTCCAGACAAAGTAAGTATCACGCGTTTGTTTTCCAAATTGCCTTTCTGAAAGAGCTTCTTGGCACTCTGTAAGGCTAATTGCTAAAGCTATCATTGTCTCTGTGTGTTTGCACTGATGCTGCCTTCAAGTGCTGTCAGAATGATCGTGAATAGGAAGGTGGTAGTTAAAAGTTGCGTATGAAAGCAATGTGAGTCGATCGCTTGAAGCTGTCAAGCTCATAATCAGAAGTGGGACTTATAAAGTCTGTGATAGCATGAGACCAGCTATGTTGTTATTTTTATCCCGCCGTGCTCCCCGTCTGTGTAATTCATAAACGTGAATTTATTATGCACTGTATAATCAGATGACTGACTTTGAAACGGAGTAGTTTTCTGTAAAGAAAACAGGCTTGTACTAATAGGGGAATGTTTATTTACAAAGGCTAGCACTGCTAATGTGGAGCTTGAGCTCTTGAAGCTCCGCCCTCTTCTCCGGGAGCAACAGCTCACTCGCATTTAAAGCAACACACTCAGAACAGCGCGTTTTGGTTCACACCCTAAAAATGGCAATTTTAACAAGCTGTAAAAATTTATCTGTGGGGTATATTGAGCTAAAACTCCACATATACGCTCTGGGAACATTAGAGACTTATTTTACATCTTGTAAAAAGGGGCAGAATAGGTCCCCTTTAAAGATTCTAAGAATCCTTTTAGAGAGCTCCTAATTTAGCTTAAAATTTAACTAGAGTCCAGCTTAAAAGACCAGGACCAATCTGAGAGCAACTCTGAGGGAGGAAAAGACAAAAACTTTTATCTTAGTGAGGAGGCGGGGCTGACCCCGTTGCTAGCTATGACACAGTCTTTTGAAGACTGTGATTGGTTGGTTGTCCAAGAAGGAAATAAAAGAGCGATTTTAAGAGTAGGGTCTATTATAAACCTTCACTTTTAAATTACAGACGTATTTTTTCCTGTTTTACCATATTCTCTCTCTCTCTCTCTCTCTCGTACGCATGTGCGTGTTTGGCGTGGTGAGGAGTGTGAGGTGTTTGACTGATCTTTAGATTTTCTCTTTTTTCCATACTTAATGGTTTTTTTTTTTGTTTGTTTTTTCTCACCTTAGTTATTAATAAATTGTGAAGCGGTAAGAACTGGTTTTATTTTGGTTGCATCCATTCGTGGATGATAACCATGGCATCGCCTTCTAATGAGGGAACGCCGGTTTTCTCCATTGGAAATGGATGCAAATGTTTTCCCGATCAAATATGTACGGTTGAAGATGTACTTTTGGCTATGGGAAAGGTTATTGGCCATGATAAGATTGTTTCGGCGTCTAGGATGAACAAGGCCGTTGTTGTGTTCTTAGAAGAAGAGAAACTTGTGAATGTGCTTGTGGAGAGTGGAATTGAAATGTTGGACACTTTTGTGCAGGTGACACCTTTGCGTTCCCCTGCGACGCGTGTCATAATCTCGAATGCACCCCCGTTCATAAAAAACGAAGCGATCATTAAAGAACTAAGTCGCTTTGGAAAATTCGCGAGTACAATTAGAGCTGTTCCGCTCGGCTGTAAGAACGAGGCACTGAAGCACGTAACATCTTTTCGGAGACAGGTTTTCATGTTTTTGCAAGCACCGACAAAGTTTTTGGAAGTGTCTTTCCGTATACAACACGGTGAAAGCTCTTACATGATTTTCGCAACAACGGAAAGTATGAGATGTTTTGAATGTGGGGACTTAGGCCATAAGAAATTGTTTTGTCCTCACAGAAAACAAAACGAGGAGAAAAGTGCAGAGACTGAAAACAGTGAAATGAGAATTCAGTCGGATCGTGGAAAAGCTGATAAAAGACACACGCTGGTAAGAGAAGCGTCTGAGCAATCGAAAAATAAAAAACAAAAAGTACAAAGTGAAAAGCAAATCGAGGAGACTCAGGATAAAAGCCCAATTATCAGTGGACGTACTCATTCCCTTGTGAACTTACAGCTTTTAGAAGGGCAGGTTGAGGCGGATAAGGAGCCTATACTAAGATCAGAGGTGAGTGACTCTCCCTTTTCTAAAGTGCTTGGTGTTTCAGAAGGAGCTGGTCAGAGTATGAAATGTGACAAGGATATGGGAATTGGAAAGGCTAGTGGAAGTGGTTTACAGTTTGTTGAGAATGATGATGATGTTGATGTGTGTGTAGAGGAGTCAAGGTGTGATAGTGATAGTTGTTCAGAAGTTTCTGAGTTTGAGTTGAGTCAATCATCTGGGGATTTGTATACTGTGGAGGAAGTTAATGACTTTTTGGATCAAACAAAAGGACAGAAAGTTGATGTCCTAAAGTTTTTTCCTGATGCTGCTAAATTTTTGAGGTCAGTTACGAGTGTTCAGAAAAGTGTAGGAAGTGATGTCATATCAAAACAAAAAAGATATCGCTTGAAGAAACTAGCTACAGTAGTTCGTAAAAGTTTAAAAGGAAAGAGAAAGAATAAATAGGTTCACATGGTTACGGGTGCTGCTCTTTTCTTTTTCCTTCTCTGTCTCTTTTCTTTCTTGTTTTTCTTCTGCTCCCTTAACATGCAAATCTTAAGAGTTAGTACTTTAAACGTTAATGGAGCGAGGAATAGAGAAAAACGAGGTTTATTAACGGAGTTTCTTAAGCTTAAAGAATCACATGTAACCTTTTTACAAGAAACTCACAGTGACGAGAGTAATGAGGCAGATTGGGGATTGTGTTGGGAGGGCAGTTACTCTTTAAGCCATGGAACAAATTTAAGTGCTGGGGTAGCCATATTTTTTTCACCTTCCCTCAATGTTGATATCTTGTCAAGTATAGAATTAGAAAAAGGTCGCCTTCTTGTTGTAAAAACAAAAATTGATGAACATAATTTTATATTTGTTAATATTTATGCTCCAAATAGAAGTGCAGACAGAATAAGTCTATTTAAAAAACTGAGTGAATATTTGAGAAATGAGAAGGCAGATGATTTCCTAATAGTAGGAGGTGACTGGAATAGTACAGTCGATTTTACATTGGATAGGAATAATACTGAACCAGATTTTGAATCGCCTGCTTTGTTAAAAAATATTATCCTTCAAAGTAATTTGTTGGATGTTTGGAGAGAGAGGAATTTGAAAGTAAAAAAATATACTTGGGTAAAAATTTCACAAGGGAGAATAAGTGCAGCTAGACTAGACAGATTTTATGTTTGTAAGAGAACTAATAACAGGATTGTGGCTGCGAACATTGTACCATGTAGTTTTTCAGACCATCATTTTGTTTCTTGTAATTTTATTTTGTCACAGACTCAGTGCAAAAGTCCTTACTGGAAATTGAATGTACGTTTGTTACAGGAGAAAGACTTTGTTGAGAGATTTAAATATTTTTGGGGTTTTTGGGTTTCTCAGAAAAGTGAATATGAAAACGTAATTCAGTGGTGGGAATTGGGAAAAACACAAATTAGAACTTTTTGTCAACAGTTTTCTTCTTTTTCTACAACACAGATTAAGAGAAAAATTAATGAATTAGAAAAGGAAATAGTACAGATTACTTCGAATTTGGTACTGCAACCAGATACTGTGATGACTGAGAACTTATGTGAGAGAAAGAATACACTTACCTCTCTTTTACAAGTACAAGCTAAGGGGGCACTCATAAGGTCTCGTTTTTTGTCAGTACGTGATATGGATGCACCAACTACATATTTTTTTAATCTTGAAAAAGTCTCAAAAAAGCAGAGTGTAATGCACTGTTTGACATTCCCAGATGGGTCTAAAACGTCTGACCCAAAGAAGATGAGGAAAATTGCTGTGGACTTTTATTCAGAACTCTTTAGGGCTGAAAACTGTGATTCACAGAGTATATCGGACTTGAATGAACAACTTCCTACTCTTGATGAAGAACAACGTGAAAGTTTGGACAGTGATTTTTCTTTTCAAGAATTGACTGAAGCAGTACAACAGTTGAAACCTGGTCGTGCACCAGGTATTGATGGTCTACCGGGGGAATTCTATAAAGTCATGTGGGGAATTATAGGTAAAGACTTCTATGAAGTTGTACAGGAATGTTATGAGGAACAATATCTGCCTAGGAGCTGTCAGAGGGCTGTTCTTGTTCTTATTCCCAAAAAGGGAGACATAAGTCTCATGAAGAACTGGAGACCTGTTTCCATCCTCACTACAGACTATAAAATTCTGGCAAAAGTTTTGGTCAATAGATTGAAGTGTGTTCTGGGTAATATTATTCATAAGGATCAATCATATTGTATTCCAGATAGAACTATTTATGATAACATTTTTCTAGTGAGGGATTTACTGGATTATTGTAAATTAAATGGTATTAATTTAGGTCTTCTATCATTAGATCAAGAGAAGGCGTTTGATCGTGTAGACCATGAGTATTTATTCAGAACACTAAAAGCGTTTGGTTGTGGTGATGGTTTTTTATCTTGGATTAAGATTTTGTATACAAACGCTTCATGTTTAGTGAAAATTAGAGGAGATTTAAGTTCACCAATTCAAATGCAAAGGGGAATCAGACAGGGATGTCCTTTGTCTGGTCAGTTGTATGCATTAGCAGTCGAACCTTTGTTGTGTTTATTTAGGAGAAATGTATCTGGTATATGTATAGGAAACAGTATCTACAATGAAATTAAGTTGACCGCATATGCAGATGATATTACTGTATTTGTTAAGAATCAAAAAGATGTAAATATAATTAGTAAGTGTCTATGTTTATATGAAAAGGCATCATCTGCAAAGTTAAATTGGAGTAAAACGGAAGCTTTGTGGAGTCTTGAACATTCAACAGAAGTCTTACCAGTTATTCCTGAAAATGTAAAATGGGGAAAAATAGGTTTTAAATTTTTAGGGATTTATTTAGGAAGTGAAGAGTTTAAAAAGAAAAATTGGGAGAATGTAAGGGATATAGTATGTGCTAAGTTGTCTAAATGGAACTGGCTGCTGCCTCAGCTATCGTATAGGGGAAGAGTGCTGGTTATCAACAATTTAGTGGCATCCACACTGTGGCACAGGCTAAATGTTCTGGACCCACCAATGGACTTTTTTGCGGATATCCAGAGAATTCTTGTTAATTTTTTCTGGACTGGAAAGCACTGGGTGAAAGAGGCAGTCTTGTATCTACCAGTTCATGAAGGAGGTCAAGGCCTAATTGAGTTAAAATCCCGGTATGCAGCTTTTCGTCTTAGGACTGTCCAACGGCTTCTTTATTATCAAGATCAGAACTGGATGGAAGTGGCGTGTGCCCTCTTGAGGAGGGTGGGTCGTCTGGGTCTTGACAGACATCTGTTCTTGATGAACTTGAAGAATATGGACCTTAGCGGACTTACATCTTTTTATGCTTCAGCTTTACAAGTGTGGCAGATTTTTTCTGTGGAAAGAGTTAATGTCTGGACTTTGGAAGAACCTTTGTTTTTTAATGGACTTTTGTTTACTGAACTATTGAATTCAGGCACTCTACGTAATAATCTGATAAAAGCTGGCATTTGTAAAATTGGACAATTAAAGACTAACAACCAGTGGATTACAGCGGAAGAATTGCATCTTAAAACAAACATTCGGTCTCTTCGAGTTCTTCAAAGATTGCTGGAGGAAATAAAGAGTCTTTTGTGTCTGCGGATGTTACATTTGGAGAACTTTGACGGATTATTCCCTGAAATACGTGTGTCAGTGGAAGTGGGAGATTGGGAAGAGACTGAAGGGAGTCTGTTGACTTTTAGAACACCTGAACTCGGAAACTTTGAACTTCTTTCTAAGAAAGCCCTGTATATTGTTTGTGTTAAAGCTCTTAATATGAGAGCTCTTGTCAAAGTGATCGAGTCAAAGTGGATCGGAGTGGTTGAGCATGGATCTTCCCCGAAAGGTAGTTGGAGGTCCCTGTACAAGAAGCCCACTGAGAAAAGATTAGGTGATTTTCAGTGGCGGATTGTACATTGGGCAATAGCCACAAACAGATACAAAGCACATCTGGATCCCTTGCATAGTGTAGAGTGTAGTTTTTGTGGAGAATCTGAAACAGTTAATCATCTTTTTGTTGAATGTTCAAGACTAAGTGGACTTTTTTGGTTGTTAAAAGATGTTTGTCAAAAGTTAGGTTTTTTGTTTACTAATGGGTTATTTATATTTGGGCCAAAATATAGTGCTACAAATAAACAAAAAGTTGTATTACTGAATTTTATTTTTGGTAAAGCAAAGATGGCAATTTGGTTAACCAGGAAAAACAAGACTCTTAATTTAAGTGGAGTAGATCCAGTGCTTATGTTAAAAGGGTTTGTAAAAGGACGCTTGATGCTGGAGTTTGCTTATTATGAAATGATCAATGATATTGAGACTTTTTTTTTGATGTGGGGAACTGAAGGTGTGTTGTGTAAGCCCAGTGAAGGGCAAGGTTATAAGATAAATTTTGGAGTGTTATAAAAGAGAAGTTGTTGTATTGAAATTTTTTTTTTTAAGTTTTTTTTAAGTTTTTTAAGGTATTTGAAAATGTTTTACGGCGTTGGGTTATGTTTAAATTTTTTTGATTATGTTCAGGATAATTATTTATTGTAATGTAAAATAAATCAGATTTTAAAGGTCAAAGGTCTCTCTCTCTCTCTCTCTCTCTCTCTCTCTCACACTCACACACACACACATTATATATGTATATATTCTTTATTTTTCATTCACCATGTTGTCATACTTAACATATTTTATAGGAAATGAACAGTGACACAATAAGGTTCTGAAAGTGCTGTAATTGTTTGTGTGATCACTTTGCTTATAGAAGGTTGTGACAGACCCAAATCATCACTGCTGCATAGTTGCATTTTTCCAGTTGCCAGATATGTTAATGTAGCGATTACTTCCATTTCTGCGCAGTGTCGGAGATGTTAGCATGTCTCTAACAAGATCGGTCACAAACATGATCCCATGCACAAACTAATGTGTAGCGTCTTATTAACTCACTGTCTTGCATTGTGTGTAACACATTTCTTCTCCCTCTTCATGTTTCGTTCATTTTATCCTCTGCTAAAGAAACTCTTAAGCCTCTTAAAAGTCCTCGCCCGTACTCCTAACAATTTTGGACCTTAAGACTTCTTTTAAGGGTTAAGATCCTTTCTGAATTACTTTTTTCTTTACTAGGATCTTTTCTTTAATTTTAAGAGGAAACACCCACATTTCTAAGACTTTTCTTAGAATTTTGTCACTAGGAGCAACTCTTAGCACAAAAAATTTTCATGAATACGGGCCCAGGAGTGATAGGAGGATTCGGATTGGCTGAAAGGGTCTAGTTGTAGCGTTGCTTTATTTTTAGCCAATCACATGAGCCGTAAATGTCATGCGATGCACTGGATTAGAACTAGATTAACAGATAGACAAAATCATATAATGAACACAAAAATAAGTAAGAAAAAAAAACATAAATGGTAAACAATTCTACTACATTATAATACATTATGGGTATTTTTATGTTGCTTGCAACACAATGTATTTCTTCAAAATATGTTACCACTTTTACATATGGCAAAATATGCTTTATTTGAAGCTTTATATACGCTGAAAAGTATCGATTGTCTCTGGTGTAGAAAATTTTTCACATTTCTGTTTCACATAGAAATGCTAGTAAATTTCACAAACAATTAAAAAGAACATTAACATTAAATTAAATGTTAAATGTTGACGTAGAAAAACTGAAATTGTATTTTCTTGTAAAACTTACTTCAGTAATCTTTCTGAAAGAAGAGACTGTAAAATCTCAATGGGATTTTCCTTGTTAAATAAAGGAAATAAATAATATTTATTCATAGCTTTTTTTTTTTTTTTTTACAGTGTATAAAAAAAATATTTTCAATATTTCAGTATATAAATTATTTTTTCCAGTGTAGAATGCTTGAACACTTTACTTGAAGCCTTTATATATAATGCATTATAAAATCTATCTTTAATGTATTAATTATGCCTTGTAATGCACCTTATAATTGTCAGACTTTGTCTCTCTGTGTCCTGTGTTTCCCCTCCTCTCGTGCCAATATTTGGTTAGTTCCTGTTCCGTTCCTTGTTTCTTATCATTAGTTTCTTAGTCTCCAGCCCTGTTATATTAATTATCTAGTTTAGTCTTTTGTTCTTAAGCCCTGTGTTTCCCTGCCTCTGTGTCGGGTCTAATTGTCATTCTGATCGTCTTCATGTGGTTCCATGTCTCCAGCGATACCTAAGTTTTGTTTAATAAAGTGTTATTTGAAGAAGTTCCTCGCCTCCTCTTTTCCATGGTCCCAGTGATTGTGACAGAAGACCGGACCCAAACAGAAGTAAGCGGCACTCCTCCTCCCTCGTTTTGTTTTCCCCCTTTTTTGTGAGTTTTTTTGTTGTTCCGGTTTTTTCCCCGCGGTGATGGATGTCGCCGCAGAATTCGTCGCCCTAGCCTGCAGAGATCTCCCTTTTGTGGAATTCGCCTGGGAGCTCTGCAGGCTCACCGCGGCGACGGCGTTGGAGGATGCCACCCTAAACTCTTTGTTCTGGATCGGGGCAAATTACCATCGCCCCGTGGACCTCCCAGACACCACAGGACTGAGCTGGAGGGAGGGGATCCTCCGGTGTCTGGAGAGAGTCCATCCCCGATCCAGAAACAGCCCGCCGTCGTCCGCGGCTCCCTCAAGCCTGCCTCCGTCTGCGGCTCCGAAGTCATGTCTGCCGCCGTCCGCGGCTCCGAAGTGAAGCCCACCGTCCGCGGGGAAATTAAGGCCGCCGTCCACGGCTCCGAAGTCAAGTCCGCCGTCTCCGGGGAAAGCCAAACCGCCGTCCGCGGCTCCCCCAAGACGGCCACCGTTCGCGGTTCTCCCGAGCCCGCCGCCGTCCGCGGCCAATGCAAGACAGCCACCGTCAGCGGCCAACGCAAGTCTGCCGGCCGCAGCTCTCTCAAGCCCGCCGCCGTTCGTGCCCCACTTAAGTCAGCTGCTCGCGGCCAACCCAAGCCCGCCGGCAGAAAGTATGGCAAGCCCGCCCATCGTTTCTCTCCCAAGCCTGGTGCCCGCTCCTCGTCAGCGCCCTCCTGTGCCCGCTCCTCGTCAGCACCCTCCTTTGCCCGCTCCTTGCAAGCGCCCTCCTATGTCTCCGCTGGTCTCGTCCAGCCCTCCTGCGTCTCCTACGTCTCCGCTGGTCCCGTCCAAAATCAGCAACTAACTGAAATAAATTTATGCTGCAGTACTAAAATTAAACTAAAACGGAAATAAAAATGAAAGCTAAATAAAAAAAAAAAAAGACAATATATGTAGTGCACATGTTTTGCAGAGTGAATTGTAATGCATCCTCTCCTAATGGTATTATTTGTTTCCATGTTGAATACATCAGCGTTTAAGCCTCAAATTATTTACCGTGATGTCATTCTGAGAAGCAATTAAAAGGAAACATTACAGAACAGAGCAGAAGTGAATATTAGAATATCAGTCATACCCATAATTACCTGCTCTGTCAAGGTATTTCGGAATTTCACTGATCACGGACATTAATTATACCTCCTTTAAATACAATAAAAAGTAATGGGGGCCCTCTGGTAAAATGCTCCTGAATTCACAATGCCTAAATGAAGTTATCAGTTTTATTAATGGTCTCTATTCTTCTTCATCTATTATGAATCTTACAAGAGATCTATTTTACTGAGTGGTCAGGTTGCCGGAGAACGGTCCGACGTTATCGAGGGCAATTTCGAAATTAAATTGAGAGCCGGTCTTTTTCGTGTGAAAATGAGCACGGAGGAACGATACTTTAATCAGGAACGTCGTGAGGAACCGGCCCTTGTTAGGTAGCGTAATAGATGGGCCCCATTCATCACCTGAAAGCGTCTATGTAAAGAACGGAGCCGGGGCTGGAGACTGACGGTATTAATTACTATTCAATTATAAAAGCCTGGCCCATAAATAAAAATAAAAGGGGGTATTCATGAGGCATTTATAGAAATCCACTTGGGATGTGAAGGAAGGGCATTTTTGTGAGATCAGAAATAAATCAGAGAGTGTGCCGCTGGTCTCTCTGGAGTTACACAACGTGGCTTTACAAAGGAGAAACTAGAGGAGATTTTACACCAGAGAGAGACAGAAGTTAGGGCCTAATTTTAATACGAACGTCAGTAAAGACTCCTGTCTGTAAAAGTTAAAAGTCAAGACAGACTGATTTTATGCTCCAAACACCACCACCAATAGTGCATTTTAAGACATCTGCATTGCATGCATCATTCTTGCAAAGTCAATTTCAGGAGGCATATCAATAAGTTCAGTGCTCATTTTCATCCAAGACGGCAAGTTGTAAACATACTTCTATTTCATTCAATAACGAAATGCTAAAAATAGTTCCATCTAATCAAAAATGAGCTATTAACATATTTTCATATGTATTCACCAACTACTGATATGTTAAGCACAGGGTTAACTAAAATATTTAAAAAAGCATTTTTGTGATTTGAAATAAAACAAAGGTTAACTGAAATTAAATCAAATACAAAACACTTGATGTACTAATATATAGAAAATGTATAGAAAAAAATAATGAAACTTACAAAAACACAAAACAAAATAACTATTAACTAAAATAAAAATAAAAATGATAATTATATAGAATAAAAACAAACAAAATATTAATGAAATATGAGTATCTCAGTGATATAAAAAACCTTAAGCATTATATGTTTTAAATTACTAATTTAATAATATAATATAATCAATTAATAATATAATATTGACAGTGTAAAGTACTGTAACTATGTCTTTCAAATAAGTCAAACAAATCACCTAAACATGAACTTTCTGTTTAATTTTTGAGCAAAGGCTTTGAAAAGAGACGGAAACAATAGTTTGTGGCCAGTATGGAAATTCTTGCACATTTTCCTAACAAAGAGTTCACATGAATGTCAGCCATCTGTTCTGTGAAAAACATCATCTCTACATCTAATGAAAATGCAAAAGATAACACTTTACCCTTTAAAATCATTTTAAGAAGCACTTCAATGAGTTTCCTTAACCAGATAATGACTTGGATTACTTTAAATATGGACCTTATTTTTTTAGTGGTTTGAATAAAAAAAAAAAAAAAAATCTGGCTTACTATTTAAAGTTTAAATATCTTATTATCTATAATATTATCTATAAATAATAAATAAATATCTAACAATTTATTAGAATAATTATTAAAATAATAATCAGTTGCTTTCTAAATATTTGAAAACATTAAAAATTTTAACTTAATTTTAATTTTAACTTAAAAAATATGTAACCCTTATCAAAGAATTGTGGAAAAAAATGTATCAGTTTCCACATAAATATGAAGCAGCACTAATATTAAATGTTTCTTGAACAGCAAATCAGCATATTAGATTTCTGAAGGATCATGTGACACTGAAGACTGAAATAATGATGCTGAAAATTCAGCTTTGATCACAAGAATAAATGACATTTTACAATATATTCACATAGACATGTTATTTTAGATTGTAATAATATCTTGCAACATTACTGTTTTTTTACTGTATTTTTGATCAAATAAATGCAGCCTTTTTAAAAAAAACATTAAAAAAACATAGCTGCAGTCTAGTATTATGTGTAGCATCATGTTTTGCACAGGAAAACACTCACATATTTACAGAAAATACAAATATCTAGTGAAAAAATGTATGTTTACAAAAAGGATATTAATCCAAGTCAGTTAATTGTCCATTATTATTTTCCCCTTTCCTTAGCAGTGACATTTATGAAAACTTTATGGACAGCAATTGTTCCTGTATGTGTGACATTTTCATTTGCCTTTAAAGTCGAGATGTTAGGACGTCACTCGCATGTCCAGAGACTCAAAAATACGACGCGACAGTGGCTTCAAATCTTGAGAGTGCAGCTACTTTAGATGAAAGTGTGCGATGGGCCTTTCATCTCCAGAGAAAAGGTCACAAATACCCTGGTGCAATGTATCACATGCTGATAGATGTTTTAGATATAAGAAGAACTTGCAAAGACCTTGTTTAAATCTCCAGGTTAACGGTGCATCTGTGGCCAGATCGTCTTTGAAGCCCAGCGATGGGGATGAGGGCCCGACGGCTTCAAACGCCAGCAGTCGCTTCGGCCCCAATGTTTCCTCATCGCCCAGGGGAGAATGGGAAGACTAGTTCTGTATCAAAAGAGAAGGGAAAAAAAAAAAGAGTCAAATTTGCCAACCACAGTGAAATCCCCCTCATGGGGAACTTGAGGAGGCTGACATTTTTAGATCACAGGGTCAATAGTTAAGTTAATGAACTTAAAGGGCACCTTAGAATTTTTTTTTTAACAGATCTGAGCCCTCATTTATCACAAACTACCCATACTTATACTTCATTAAATCATTTTGAGATTTTAACACATTTTAAGACAGATCACTGATAACCATGCCCAGATATACTTTTTTTCTGGCATTTTATTCACTGTTTCTAGGGGGAAATCTGCAAAATTCTGCAGAAATTCATTTGAACATGGTCACACATGTTTAACAGGACTGAATAAATGTGACATAGATTATAACATAATATATTTATAGTTTTTATTATGTTTAAGATTTTAATGTTTTAGTATAGCAGCTATAGAAACATTTTATATTTTGTTTTCATTTTAATTACATTTTAGTAATTTGCTGTTTTTTATATTATATATAAAAATATATTAAATTATATATATTATATATTAAATAAATATCAGTTTTTATATATTATGCATTTTTCTATTTATATATTTTATGTTCTTAATTGTAAGTTGCTTTGGAGAAGATCATCTGCTAAATGAATAAATGTAAATGTAAGATTTTAAGACATTTTAAGATTTAATCTTATCATTATCTTTTTTTTTTTGCACCGATTTTTGGGAAAAATGAAAATATGATTATTGATTATAGCCTACCTCAATGAAAATGGTGTAAAGAAACTACTGAAAAATTATTATAATTTCTGTCAGTCCAAAGGTTATTTTACAAAAATAACTTAGCAAACAGGTATTGGTAGGGAAAACATTACTTTTGCCTGTGTCCTGGAAGTTACATAAAGCCAGCCAATCAGATTAGAACTGGCATTTTTATTTTGTTGAACATGCAGACTAACCTCCACATAACTAACTATTTATTCACCTGTCAATCAGTTCACACGTGCATGTAGGTGCAAATACAGCAAATCCAGCACGACTGGAGCGAGCGAGTGTGACCTTAAGCCTGATGCATGAATTCACGGCGCATTCCCAGCATTCCCAGCGGAGGCACAGGGATTACCGACTCCTATCTCTCAAGGACACACTCGCTCAGGTGAGCTGTGTGGTATCATATGCCTGCGTTGTCCTACGGTTCCCATAAGCCCCTGTGTGCCTAATTTAATCCCGTACGGCCCCCACACACCTCCCGTGGCCCGCCAAAATCCTGCGGTTTATCTTAGTGTGTCATAAGAAGACACTACCCTACGAAATCCTGCTGCAACACACTCACATACACACATTCAGCAGGAATTATTAATATGTGTGTTAATATGATTTGCTTGAAACGCTTTGGGGTGTTTTTATGATACAGTGTGGTGTAATATTAGGGGTTTCTATTAAAGAGACAAATCCACACAATATCTGGAGTCAGTGCAGATACCTGTATCTCTATATAAATAAACAAACCTTAAAACCCACTATATATCAATTCAGATCAATATCTGTATTCAAATCAATATGTCTTTAACTTTGCAACTACATAGTAATATGATGTGTCTATGGAAGGCAGATAGGGCCAAAACTCGTGTGAAATTTGATTGTCAACATGTACTGTTAGTCCATGCTAATGCCACAATTTTTAATGTGCTTCTTTTGTACGTGTAGACATGCACATTCTGGCCATTTTAAGGCATCAGTTGTTTTTTTTTAAATTTTACATTCTATTAGAATGTGTAAGCAGATTTACCCACATATTAGTCCTTTATCTAGTTTATTGTGGCATTGCTTCATTGATATCTACTGTGATAGAGTAAATTAATTAATGTTACAATGGAAATGAAGACTTATACAACCCAGGCTCATGAAAATAGTGCCTCTATTTCTGCAACACTGTAATTACTTACCTTACTGCACGTTTTGCGGAAGTTTAAGAGTGAAATTTCCAGAGAGTGGCGCTAAAACACACGTTCAATACGTGACCTTGGCACGCTTTTATTACGTTGGCACAGGCACGTATTGCTGGGTTTTTATTACACTGCTTGAGGTATGTATTGTGGTTCAGAATTCAAATATCCTGTGAGTGTTACTAAAGGTTAATGCTCTATCGTGTCGGAAATATCCCCTACACCAAACCCAACCCTAAACTTACCCGATAGTGTTAACAAATGCAAAAGTGATATAAAAACACATTTGTTGATGCAGCCATGCTCTTTTAACTTCCCTATGCAGATTTGAGCTGTTTTGTTGAAGTTTAGTTTCACAGGGTTCGTACCCGAGCTCTTCATCACCCAAGTGCAACACCGTATCATGTGAGCGAGTAATCCTATACTGAACTAGAAAAGTCACGCATATGAAGCTATGTGATGAAAACAGTCTAAAGTATCAGTTTTCAAATCACGCAGGATGTTAAAATTGTTTTGAAGTCATAACAATATTCTGCAAGTAATTGTTTGAAAATTAGCCTTTATTAAACAAAACTTTGTACCTGTAAATCATACTTTGTGTGAAAGGGAAGTTGTCGGAGTTTTACTGCCTCTAGTGTTGATTTCAGTTGGAAACTGCAGTGTTTCGTACATATAGATAAGTTTTCTCAGTTTTGCAGAAATGTATGTAGAAGCACGCATTTCCAGTGAACCTAAGTTGCAAATAGAACGCCTGATGTTTGCATACCAGTGTACCATTATGGCATTCTTCATTAATAAACATGTCTGATGTTTGTATACGTGTTGACGCACTCAAATTTTTACGTGTTCTGTTTAAAGACTTTTGGCCTCGTCTGCCTTCCATATGCATCTGGTGTATTCAGCCAACAGGATTTCTGCATGTGACTGTGATGCTTAGAGCACCAACATGCTTTCACTGTGACAGTGTGGTAAAACACAACATTATCCTCCTCAATAGATTACACACAAACACCAACGCATATTTTCTGTCTGTCAGAGGTTCAGGTTTGATCACATTACGCTCTGTGTGTTCTAGGCCTACTCATGATTGATAACCGGGGCCAGACGTGGTCTAGTCAACAGTCTAGCTTGAACTTCATTTAATGCAATGATTAGTTTTAAAGCCCTCAGATTGTGTAAGAAACAGATTACACAGAACTGACACTGATTTGCACAAGAGAGCATGAAAGTTTAAAGCATGCATAATTGAAAAGTGAGATCTGAAAATCTTGAGAATGTGAAAGTTCAAAAGGTGGCCTTCAAAGCCCTCATATGGAAATACTTCTTTCCAAAAGAGCAAACAGTGGCGACTGGGTAAAATGTGAAGCGTATTGATTGGTCAGCACGTTCTGTTGCTCCCACATTATGACCAGTGGCATTTACCAGCTTATTTCTGCAGTTAAAGTAAAGTTTGACGCTCTCACTCATATCATACACTTTTTTAAAATCATTGCGCTTTTTTCCCTGAGGTGCACTTATAACATTAGTCGAGGCTTTTGTGCTAAAAAAAAGGTCATAGTTTAGTTTTACAACTATTTTCTATCATTTCTCAATATTAAATGCCATTCATAATCCATTTCACTTTCACAATTTGAAAGTAAAATTTAAAAATAAATCTTGATTTATTCCGTCAGGAATTAATTGGATGGTGAATGGATAAAAAGTGATAAAAAGCCACTAAAAACTCTAATATTGATTTCATGGGTTAATGAAATAAATTGTTTTAAAATGAAACAATTTAGTTAAAAAAACAAAAACAAAAAAAGAATATACAAACTGAGGCATTTCGATTTTTGGAATAAATGCCTACTTCAGTCAGATATGATCTTATGAACAGTCTCCAGCAAACATCAATGGCCTGAAGGATCAACTATGCTACTTTTCACTTCTGGCTACCTTCTGGATGTCTTCTCAAACCTCACTCAAGGAACATTTCCAAAAAATGTTTCCTTCCATCTCCCTTCCATATTCTTGTCAAAGCACAACATTGAAGGTATCCAGCCAGCTGGTGAAGCTCCAACAATATAAAACCTTGAGTCTTTGCCTTATTTTGGAATACAACAGTTCTTAGACCAAACTGATATCATTAGATCATTCCTCTAATTCAGACAGAACCTACTTAATTCTGTGCCTTTTGAAGTATATATGCTTGTATCCAGCTAACAGGGAACTGTTTATGGAACATTCTTATAACTTTAATAATGTTTGATATACATTCTCATAACACTGAGAAAAAACATTATGAGATCAACGTTCATGGAACATCCTTATTTGTACTTGATGAACGTTCTCATGACATTGAGAGAAAACATTCTCAAAATGTCTTTATGTTATTTGTACTTGAACATAAACTACTTGACTGTACTTAAAATGAAGTTAGTAGAAAGTTGTAAGAAATGTTTTTGTAACTATTAAATAATTTTCTAATCACAAGAAGGACATATTAACAATCGTAGAATATTAAAAATAAACATTCAAATATCTTTTTTTTTGTTGTTGTTGTAAGAAACATTTTTCTAACCTTTACATAACATTCTATTCATGACAAGAAAACTGGACATTTCAACATTTTAGAAAAATTTCAAAGCAATGTTCCCACAACGTTTTTAGAACCTAAATTTGTTATCTGGCAGAAGCATTTCTATAAAAGAGTATAGCAGATTTTCAGAAATATGCTCTGGTCAATCTCAGATACTTAAACCTAATCATTATAACTTCATTGTTTGCAAAAATGACGTAAATACACAGTTAAATGTGTATATAAAAAGTTTGATGAAACAGGATAGAACGTAGAATGACACAATCCACAAACATCACAGTAAATAATCTGATCCATTGCTTATACTCACTAGTATACTCTCTCCACCCTCAATATCACGACTGAGGTGAGACCCTTGAGCAAGGCACTGAACCCCCAAACTGCTCCCCGGGCGCCGCAGCATTGGCTGCCCACTGCTCCGGGTGTGTGTTCACTACTGTGCATGCACTTGGATGGGTTAAATGCAGAGCACAAATTCCGAGTATGGGTCACCATACTTGGCCACACACCACTTCCCTTTCCCCCGTTCCCTAGTACTATTGTTTCCCCTCCAAAATCGTGTCACTTCCTGGGCAGTGATGTCATTGAGGGAGTGGCTTTTGTTTGTTAAAGGAATTTTACTGAAGACTAACAGGATGCCAGGAAAAACCTATAAATGGATTGTCAGCTCAAACAATATTCCCAACTAAAGTTTTATTTGCAACAACTAAATGAAAAATCAACTGGAATGTTGTCTTTAATAAAAATTGAAACATCTCAAATCAAAGTGATTTACAATTCAATTTACAGTTCAAGGATAATTTACAAATTATCCAGTACATTAAAACACATTTAATAGGGGACGTGATATATTATTTGACCTTGGAATACTTTCTGAGGTGTTTTGAGTTTTTCTGTGGATGTGAGAGCAGGAGGTTGTGGTGTTCCTGGCTGCAGTCGTTCATTGTTTCAGCGATTCTGCTTCCTGTTGAGGCTGTGAGGGGTTCTGTCCGGCCCGGCTGGCTCTGCAGTAATTGTAGGGTGTTTGGGTCTGGTTGTCTTGTGATAAAGGATCAAAGTTGACCACTGCCCAGCACTAAACGCTTGTGTTAGCAACACATGTCAACAGACGACATTTACAACCAGCGTTTCCTCCCGAGGAGGAAGTGAACAGCGCTCTGCTGCCATTACAATAGATACCGTATCTCTTTATCCGGCCGTTCAGAGCACTGGTCGATGAGTTGCGGAAAAGGAAATTTCACAAATGCCTCATGAGCAATGAAAGGTTTAAAAGGAACCCGTTTAATGCGTTATAGCTGCATGCATTTTTTAAAAAAAGTTAAAATATCAGTGGGTATATGCTCAGAATGGCTTACTACTCATGCGATTTTTATACAGTGCCCTCCAAAAGTATTGGAACTGTAAAGACAAAATTGATCTGTTGGCTGTGGAGTCAAGACATTTACAAATATATTTAAAAGATGAATATGAGACAAAACTACAGAATGTCACATTTTATTATTGGGTGATTCAACACATAGATGTTTTACCAGCTAAGAAGTTCAGCACTTTTAGAGTTTCATCCCTCTATCTGATGTGAGCATAAGTATTGGAACAGTTGCCTCACAGGTCTTTCTAAGTGATCAGCTGTGTCCTGTAGCATTAATTCTTCAGATATTAAATGCAGGGAATGTGTCGTATCACTTATATCCATTACATCTGTATTCTGAACCTTGCATTCGATGATGACACACACAAACCAGGATGAAGACGAGGGGGCTGACTTTGAGAGAAAAGCAAGCAATTTGGATGCTAAAAGAAAAGAGGAAGTCAATTAGAGCTATAGCAAAAACAAAGGGCATGGAGAAATCAA
>JAFVLL020043787.1:5598-65215 GCA_021397915.2 Tor tambroides
GATAAAAAAAAAAAAAAAAAAAAAAAAAAAAAAAAAAAAAAAAAAAAAAACATTGCATGGATGATGTTACATTTTAAGAAGGTTATTAAAGAACAGATAACTTTGAATAAACATTCTGTTAACCTTACTGGAAACTTTGACTTTAAAAACTCTGTAGTAACCCGAGCCGTATAATTTATTTGGAAACCCAAGAAGAACTAATGAGAGTACAGTGTGGGAAGGTTTGTCAAAGTCTCTGCTGTTCTTGGCTGGGTGTCCTCTCCATATTCCATATCCAATTTGACAAAGAAGTGACTAAAGTAAATATTTAACAAAGTCCTTACCAAAACTAACATATTCAACTATATTTTCCACGTCTTCGAATGATCCCATGCTTGAGTGCTACAAAGTACACTGATTTCATGTGAAACGGTGTCACGTAACGCTGTCGTGTAAACATGCACGAAGTAGATGATGAAGTCAAATAGTCTTTAATTGAGCCACAAGAAGGTAAATCCACAAACAGGCACACGTATAGTACAGGAGACACACGTATAGTATGGACATAGTCGACCGGACAAAGAAAAACTGAACAGACAGGAACTAAATACACTGGCAAATGAAGATAATTGACAAGACACACCTGAACATAATGACACAATCAAGGGGTGATAGAAACTAGGTCAGGGAACACATGGGGAAAACAAACTAAAAGTCCATGATAACTAAGAGGAACAGAACATAACCGTGACAAAATGACATTTCTTAAAATGCCCTGTTTGATTCAGGGACGTGTTTGAAAAACTAAATTTTTGCTGCTTGTAGTGCAGAAAAATAGCATTAAGCAGACATCAGGGAAAATTAAAATGATTCAGAAATGTTTATGAGAAACCACAAATCTGACCTCAGATCATGATTTAAAGAGAACATTCCCTCCTCTGATCAGCATCCAAAATACCACCATTTTCTTCTTATTAGGTCCTTGTCATTAACTAACTAGCTCATTCAGATTATTACACTTATTAACGGTCCCTCAGACTCCCTGCCCTCCTCTGAGTCCTCTTGCATCAAGAGAAAGCAAGTCTGTGAGGGTTTGAGAAGACGAGGTGAGCACAGGAATGCTTGACTGAAGGAGCACCATGCTTATGTAACTGTCTTCAAGCATGCCTCAGCTGCTCTGGAGGAAGAACAAGCTGTGCTTCACCTGAAGTGGGGGACTGCAGAGAACAGCTCATCTATGGGTCTCAGCCAATTAACACTTCATCACCATAAAATGAACTTATTCACAGAGTGCATTACAATTGCCTGTGCGCTGAAGACGACAGAAAGAGAACTGTAAGTACTGAGAATAAAAAACTTCAGACAGTCGGTGTTTGGGATTGATAACTCTATTTACTACTAGGTGAACTGCAAAAATAATTTTCGGTCCCTCTTTATATTAGGTGGCCTTAACTACTATGTACTTACATTTAAATTAATAATTTGATACAATGCATTATTGCGTACATACATGTTTTTACATTGTACTTAGATTTAAAAAAATACCTGCATGTAATTAATTTCTGTAATTACATTTATAATGACACTGTTGACTCCCTCACCTTAACCCACCCTTAACCTACCCATCCCACCAAACCTGTCCCTAACCTTACCCATATCCCACCTCAAGCAGCAGTGTTTTGCAATACAATACAATATGAAATTGAATATGAATTTGCAATACAATATGAACACAATAAGTAGTTATTTTTCATAGTAGTTAAGGCCACCTGATATAAAGTGGGACCTAATTTTCTTTTGATCTTTAATTTTATCTGGTTTTCGAGTAAACACTACTGGTAAGACTTTATAATGACTGCACATGAATAATCACACACTGATACCTGAATTAACATACTTTAACAAGAACTAATGATTACTGAAGGCAGGAACTAATCACGAATCGATGAAAAGCTATTCTTCTGGAGTCATATAGATTCGTGCATCAATAACGGCAGCGTTAAATACATGTTAGTATTCGTGTGATAGTTGCATTAATTAACATTTGTGGTAAACAAAATCTGAATACTATGTGAACTAGCATGTGTATTTATAGTAAGTGTATAATAAATCATTAGCTGATTTTAGAATGTAATTAACAGTTAGTTTATATTGCATTATATGACTGTACTCTACAATTAAAACATACTGCAAGTTTCATACCTAAAATCGTGTGTTTTTCACCCTTCTGAAATACCAGGATTTGAAAACGCCCCATTTGTGATGTCACAATTTTTGTAGATGTGCCCCTTATGTGTAAGATAAGCTGTCGAGTAAGACTGTCTGACATTATTCTGTCCCTGAATGCAGACAAAAGCCCTATTCGGACGTTAAATGTTTCTCATGGGGACGCAAGTTATTTTCATCATTTACAGGGGGTAGTTGGTGATTTTATTGCCGACCGAATCCAGAATGTAAGTGTACTTCGCTGTAATTTGCATGCATATTTATTTCTGAAATGCTGGATTTACAAGAACAATATTTTATAACTGCTCCACCACAGCGAATGTGAGCAGAAAGAGAAGAAAACAATTGAAAACAATTGAAATGGGTCTTTATTATGGCAGCAGCAAGTATGCAATACAGTTTTAAAATGTGTATTATATACAGTTATAAACATAACTATATCGCATATAATTATATACAACTATAACACACCTATTTCACTGTTTTTAAACAGGAGATTTAAATAATCAAATAATAAATAGGATTATATATTCTAAAATATGCTTGGAATAATAAAAATACATTTAACATAAAATCTTACTGATCTTCGGTCACAAAGAATCTGCCATCAAGTAATTATATATACATTTTACACACTAATAAGAAAAAAAAAAGATAAATAAAATTAATTTTATTTACAGCAGACAATCTGGCCATGTGAGCAGCTATGTAAATTTATTTTTACAGAAGTCCACATGAGAAACTATTGCCATCCGAATCTGGCTAAAGTGCACAGCCAAAAACTCTGTATATCCATCTTAAACTATTAGAAATGCATGGCAGAAGTTATTATTATTTTTTTTTACGACGTGCCTGAGCGATTGAACAAGAATTTTTTAAATGTTTGTTCATCTCATTTCACAACGGAATCCTTCAGTTATTTACAACATTCTGCCATGTTTGCTAAGTATCTTGTATTGAAAGCTACAGCAGTGAAAAGTATTTTATCTTTGCAATTGTTGCAGTTGCATTAGTTAATTTTTAATCTGACTCAGGCTCAGACATTTCATATCATATCAAGTCACACATGCTCAAATCAAATCACATTTATTGTAATTTATTGCTGTAAAGAAGGGCATTGATACAGTGTGACGAAGGTCACCAGCCACAGCAGTAGTTAATGCCTTTTTAAATGAAGTGTTTGTGACAGTCTGAAAACAAGGATGGGAAATTATTTTACACCTCTTTTTTTGTTGCGCAAGAGTGTGCTAATTTTATAAGCCAACCTCCATAAACACAATATAAAGGTCTGAAAATGCACCCTTTGATTGTGATGTAAATATAAAAAATAACCCATTTCTGTGAGTCCACATAATCCAAATGCACAGGACTTCCAAAGTTGACGCTTCAAAAACTACACAAAGTGAACAAGACAAAGTAAGCAGCTAAGTGAACAGAGAAGTTTCACAATGCACTGATCATGCTGCGAATCATGCTGACAAACTTTACCTCCATGAACTCATGAACCCATGTATGGCAGCTGGACCAATGGTTTATGCTTGACCGTCTACAGTTCAGTAGTAAAACGTAGTTGAGCAATTATTTTATCCTGAAAGTAGTTAAACAATTTCTGTATTTGAAGAGTTCAGATGCAGAAGCCTCTGAAGGTCTCTGCACACTGATTCCGAAATTTTCGTCCGAAATTTTCGCACGTTAAAAAATAAATACGACCTCACGTTGTGTCAATCATGCTTGCACACTGTCTCCGGAACTTTCGTCCGTCAAAAAAAAAAAAAAAAAATCAGATCAGGTTCGATTTTCTGCGTTTTCGCATCCGTAGCATGCATTTTTATAGGAAAGGAAACGGAAAAACGCATGCGAAAATTTCGTACTCGGTGTGCAATGACCTTAAGTCAGGCTCCTAAGTTTAAGTTCAGTTATTTCACGTTAATGGCAATGAAAAGAACCTATTCATTGCCATTAAAGTGAAATTACTGAACCTACACATAGGAGCCTGATAAAAAAGTTCATTTTAGAAGACAATTTCAAACAGCACTTCATCAACTCTTCATTTTCCTAATGTAAGAATAATGTGAAAATAAGCAAAAGACAGCACAATAAATACATATTAAGAGTTTATTTGCAAAAACAGATAACTTTTTTTTAATTGTGTTATTGTGCGTTTTTTTTTTTAACCTAATCAAAATAACCCAACTGCAGTTTGATTGAGATTAACAACTTGTTTTTTTGAAAATGGTTAAAAACGGAGTTATCTGTTTTTGCAAATGCACTCTTCATATATTTATAGAAATATGTCAACAATCACCTGTCCCAACTGCACCTGACTCTGCAGTCTGGCATGGCTGCCTCATCATTGCCTCGTTTTTGGCATCAGCATGATATCAGAGTAAGTTTGGCCACATTCGGACACATTTCTAACCAGGGTGCATCTCGTGGTGAATACAGCTATAGATGTCTGTGACTGGCACAGAGACCTGGAGGGCAAAGCATCCATGATACTGCAGCAAAGGCTAGTCGATTTTCCTTCTGTCAGTTTTCATCGACTCGTGTTGTTGCTGTGAAACAAAGGTTGTTGCACTGGGTGAGGGATGTAATTTCTATCGCTCACTTCGCCTCCTACTATTTCAGCTCACTACTCGGAGTGTTGCTTCTTCTCAGGCATTATCTAAGGGTGCGTCTTTGGAGGACAGTTGTCTGATTTGATTCACTTTTGTCAGATTTTATACTGTGGACATGGCTCCCTCCTGTTTGAACAGGTTTCAGTTCATATTCCTCTATTTACCAGTGGTCTGGTGCTGTGGCGTAGTGTTCCCATTGCACTAGCTACTGACACAGTGTCTAATGAAGGGCTGTGGCAGAACACACAACAAGGCAAAAATATGCATCAAGCAAATTAAAGCAACACAAATGACCAAAATGGATAGATTTCATTTATCTTTTATTGTATGACTAATGAAGATAATCAAATTCTACAGGGCCATAACATTTAAGAAAGCAAACCTTTACAAAGACGATTTCTCAGTGTACAGTACAGAATAAATCATACTTTGCCTCTGGACTTGTGCACATTGCTGTTTGTGTCTATGACCGTTTATGCACATGTTCATCCTTCGAGTTAGTAGTTACTTCAACTTTTGCCAAGCACAAATGTAGATTTTTAATTACAGTGTGTGTTGGATTACTTCAGTACATTGCAAAATCAAAAAAATAAAATAAACCACTTTCACAATCTGGTATGCATATGAAATGCTATAATCTCCCATAAAACAAATAAAGTAAAATTACAAGTTTTTAATCCATAGCACAGGTCATCAAAAATATATATTATTAGATGCAACAAAACAATCTAAATATATCTATTATTTGTGGTGTGAATAATATAATACACTAACTGAAAGATTCTTTTCAATCTATCTTTTTTTTTTTTTTATTGCCACATTACCCTGTCTTTAAAATGGATTATTCCAGATCTGAACCACCCGTCCTTACATGCTTTCAGAATGACAAACAGTCCCACAGATAAATAGGGTGAACAGTTCGTAAATGACTTTTTACAATATATATTGGAAATGACAGTGAGGAGGGGTGAGAGAGAAGCTAATTAATATGGTTCAGAGCTATCCTTGCATAGCACAAAGCTGACTACATAAATATTAATTATGCCTATAATGTGCAAAATGCATAACAAGAGGTTGGTAGAAATAAAATGTTGCATCTTTAGAACAAGTATAATCATGGAAAATGTGTGTATGTGTGTGTATATATATATATATATATATATATATATATAGCATCAGTGATAATAATTAATAATTTTACCGCATTCACAAAAGTCTGTCTCCAAAGGAATCCACAACTGTGAATTTGCATACTGTTTCACACATATCCCAGAGTAAACTTTCAGTCTTTGCTCAATCTGGCACAAACTCAGCAAACTCTAGATACCGTCAAAAAGATCTTTGTGAAGATCAAAGAATAAAATAAAGAGGGGTAACGTGACATTTATCTGCATCACATAGTCCAGATAATGCGACAGAAAGTTCCTGATCCAGTGGCATACCCCAAAAACATCCGTTTCAAAATTGTGTATGTATACATTATTTAAAGAAAAAAAGGTGCATTTTAAACACAAAGTAACAAATCAACAAAACAGAAGAGTACTGCCAACTTATAAGAGCATCTTATTTCAGGCATTCATAAACATACCAAGAAGAGCAACTCAGATTGATCAGAATAATGGTGTGCCTTTTATCACTTCTGTCACAAAAAAGCCCTTACTAACCTATATTGCTACATCAAAGTAAAGTATGATAATGTCAAAGTTCCTCATTTAAGATAACTTTTTTTTTTCTCTCAGTCCAAAAATAGAGTGGACACTCTTTATAAGTTTGGTTTCTTTTCAATAGGTGCTTGAGGAGCAACTGACATGCCACAAACATAAACAATTTGGCATTGTTATAGCACTACAAGACATATTTATATGTAGAACAGTGTATTCACATACATGGCTAATCGCTAGACATGTCTTCTTTTAGTTTTCATTAACGAGCAGTGACAAACATGTCTGTAATGGACTATATGTTCACTATGGCATGTGAGACAAAAGGCAGTGTGGCTGATACTTTCTTCAGTGATGTTTTTGAAAGGTTGCCCATATCTAATTCAAAGAAACAAGGAGAGCACCTTCTAAGAAAGTATACCCTCTTAACTTGCAAATATATACAAGGCACTACTCTTGATTCGCTCTGACTTGTTCACTTTAAGTGATGCTAGCGAGTAGCAGCACAGAAGTGATAACCCTAGTGCCATCGTTTTTATATCCACAATTTCTCTTTCAAAAAGCGTCTACCAAAATAAATAAAGAGTATTTTAATGCTAAATATAAAATTGCATTCCGACACCAAGACAGACGTTTACATTCTTTCTAAGTATCTACTTTAGTCCCTCCTTAATACTAGTTCTCACTTACATCGGCACACACATAATCATCAAAAGGTAAATCAAAACTACTGTCTAGTGGATCTAGAAAAAAAACATAAATAAAAATAAAATAAATATTCATATACCCGAATTCCCTTGATGAAACAATGCACTCTCTCTCTCTGTCGAGCACTGAGTTTGTACCTTGTAGTTACATTTAGCAAAGCTCAAAATTAATATCGACATCTCTAAGATTTTATAATATTTACATGAAAACAAAATAAATAGTATGCTTTATGATATACACATTAATCTTTTCTCTACGCTTTTTATATCCATGAGTAAATGATTGTTTGTTTTTTTTCCCGCTGAGACATGTTTTATTGCTGTTAATGGAATCCTAGTAGAATATAAGGTCAAATAACAGAAGATCCAGAACACAGGCTAAAGAGAAAAAACAGAGGAACACATGACCGTTTAAATCAAGCTGGTAACTGGGTATAGAAAGCTTCACCCATGCAAACTTAGTCCATGTACATTGCTAATGTAATGCAAAAACATATTTTATGTTAAAAGAATCTTAAATGAACAGTTCACCCTGTTTTTTTTTTTTTTTTTTTGTAATTTCACCCTCATGTTGTTTTAAACCTGTCTGCTGTTTTTGTCTGTTTTTTCTTCTGAAACACAAAAGTAGAAGATTCTTCAGAATGTTTACACATACAATAACACAATCAGCACATATGTCCAAAAACAAAAAAGACAATGAAAGCGCCATAACATTACTGCATACAACATCTATATTTCTACGTGGTAGCTTCAAGTGAGGAACACATCAGAAGACTTGGAATAAAGTGTGTGATTTGACTACTTTTACTTTTACGCTGCGTGTTGTTGTTGACAGGTCGCTAAACTGCCACTATAACAAAAAAAAAGCAAAGTGTCTCCTTTTGTGTTCAACAAGAGCATACAGGATTGGAACAACACGAGGGAGAGTATTTCATGAAAGATTTTTTATTTTTTATTTTTTTTGGGTTAACTATTCTCTAAGGAAGGGAGTTTTAAACTATAATTCTATGTGCATTTGCAGAATAGCATTTTCTCAGGTCTGTTATACTGTGTCTGTGTTGTTTATATAGTATGAGTTTCCTTCCAGTGCAGTGGTTTGTATAATACAGTCCCTCTCTTTATCATATAGGAAGATACAGTATGTTACATATGTCGACACAAAGTTGAAAGTGGGAGCGTGACTATCATCGAAACAAACTGTTTCGTTTCACTTTTTTGTTATTGTTTAGAAACATAAGAAAGAAAAGAAAAAAGCAAAAAAGAAAACCCGAGGAGATAGAATTAGTGTGGTTGCAGGGCGCCCTGTAATTTGGGTTTTTTATTCAAGTAAGTGGCCCAATACACCAAGTTAAAGGTTCCGAAGAGCAGCGGGAAGGCTATTCTGGCAATCCTGTCGATCTTGCTCACGCTGTTGAAGGTCTTCTTGGCCTCGGGAGCTTTGGGTTTTGGCTCTTCCTTGGGCTCGGTTGGCGGAGGGGGGGCACTTTTAGCAATAGTTGCCAAACCAGGGTCTCTGGCAATGTTCGGAGCAAACGTCGTCGCCGTCGCGGCCGTGTAGGTGTTGTTCTTTTTCAGCAATGACTCCTTCTTCTTCTTTTGCTGTAAAGGAGGTCAACGGGAAACATGTCATCAGCTCTTACTATTGTGGGTATTGCTGATACCTAACTATGGCGTCATTGAGCGTCATTTCTTCATAAAATGTGCTACAAATGAATAAAAGACTATATACAGATACTATAAAGATCTTATATTTTAATCAAAACAACTACTGTGCATGATCTTCTCATATTTATACAGCTTTGACAAGTGGATGTCGCTAGCGTAATTATTAATTATTAGAAGAAAATGTCTCATTATTATGAAAAAACTCAATCATTATGAGATATTAAGTCATTACGAGAAATTATGTGAAAATTTCCAATATTTACAAGATACTAAATTATGATACACTTCTTTTTTAGGTATTTAAAAACAAATATTACATTAATTCACAATTGTGAGAAATCTTACTGTATATGAGATGTTGAGTCAGAATTATGGTAAAGTTTCTCATTATTACTGTATAGTAAGTCACTACAATTCATAGTCATTATGATGAGATGTTAGATCATAAATATATATAATTCATAATAATTGTCTCTAAATTTCACAACATTTAATTGTAATTATGAGAAAGTTTCTCATTATGAAATACAAAGTCAAAATTATGCAAACGTTTCCTATTATTATAATAAACTGTATTAATAATAAACTGTACTATTGTTGATACCTAACTATAGCATCACTGAGATTCTGCTTCGTAGATTTATTTCCCGTCAAGATCCTTCTGTGGGGTTTTATAATAGGGTTTTTCAGTTTATTAGTGAAATAAGGTCTGTGGTACACATAACCTGACAATACTTGGATGTTTTGTTGTATAATGTAAACTGCACACACACAATCTTATGCAGGTTCTTTTTACAAACATAAGCTTTTAGAAATAAACAAGCTGCTTTAAAAATGAGTGTTTTCAGTGTGGGTGTATCATCGTCTAGAGCAAAACATCCAAGTGTTGTTAAATGATATTTACCAGAGACCTTATTTTGCTCATAAATTGAAAAACCCCATTATAAAAACCCACAGGAAAATCTTGAGGGAACCCATGGCAAATTAGTTTTCCAGGTTTTGACGTCACGACTGCAGAGCTCTATTATTGAACACTATCATATCACATATTCCAGGTATTCTGAAGTCACACAGTGATTTTATGTGAAGAACGGATAACATTTTTGTCAGTACTTGCTGGAAACTGTCCCTTCTTTGTATTTCTATGATTTTTAATAAGAATTTATAATGTTTAAACGTTATGCTGTTGTTACAGAAGCAGAGCTCACACAGAGAGTAAGTGCAACAATGGTGGTTTATTGAACAGCAGAGTAATGAATGGTAAGTAAAGACTTTGGAAAGCGATATCTGCAGAGTTGCAATGGTAACGGAGAATATATTTGCCTTGCCAGGAACTCGTGGAATGGAGATGTGCTCACACCTCGTGGAGAGACTGATCTTTCCGCTGGAGATCGTTGGTGGAGACAGGACAATGGAGACAGGAGGACACAACGCTGGAGACGAGACGGGAGGTAAGTAGAAACTCAGGTAGGTAACAGGTAAGTCGCTGGGAATGCTTAGAATGAGTCCACTTCGCATTAACGAGACCGGACATTTGACTGCAGTGAGGTGTGAGCTTTTATAGTGCGTGGTGATGAAGTGCTGATGGTGTGCAGGTGTGTTCCATTAGTAATTAGGTGATATCAGGTGCGGGCGTGCGTTGTGATAGGAGGATAACCTACAGATCCGTGACATTACCTCCCCCTCCCGGAAGGCGCGTCCCGCGCCGCAACAGCAACACCGGGGAGGGGGGGGGGGTGGGCGCCCTGGAGGCTGGTGCAGGGCAGGGACACTGGGGAAGCCTCCAGGGCGGGTCTGGGGACTCTGAGAGCCATGGCTGGACAGGAGACTCGTGAGGCCATGGCGCTATCATTTTTTCGGGAGGCCTCGAACGAGGAACCATAGTGGCCTCGTCCCAGGTCTTCCCCACGGCCACTATGGTTATCCAGACCAGGGGTATATAGCCCCCCCCCAAAAAAAGTCTTGGGGACATTCCCCTCTGGCAGCCGCTCAGGAGGAGAAGGCTCTGGTGGGCTCTCCGGTGGAGCGGGCTCTGGTGGGCGCTCGGGAGGAGTGGGCACTTGGGGGCGCTCCGGAAGTGTGGACTCTTGGGGGCGCTCCGGAAGCGCGGACTCTTGGGGGCGTTCTGGAAGGCGCTGACAATGAGCAGGCACTGGAGAACACTGACTAGGAGCAGGCACAGGAGAACTGGACGGGACCAGCGGAGACATAGGAGACGAAGAAGGGAACTTGCGAGGAGCAGGCACCGGAGGGCACTTGCAAGGAGCGGGCACCGGAGGGCACCTGCGAGGAGCGGACACCGGCCTTGGGTGAACAATGACCGGCGGGCTTGCCATATTCCCTGCCGGCGCGTTTGCCATATTCTCTGACGGCGGGCTTGCCACATTCCCTGCCGGCGGGTTTGCCATATTCTCTGATGGTGGGCTTGCGTTGGCCACGGGTGGCTGACTTGCGTTGGCCGCGGACGGCGGCGGGCTTGCGTGGGCCACGAACGGCAGCGGATTCGGGAGAGCCGCGGGCGGCAGACTTGCGTTGGCCGTGGACGGCGGTGGGCTCGGGAGACGGGGGCAGATTTCAGCGCTGTTGGAGGTCCACTTACGGGCTCGTGGGTACACAAGGGAATGTGTGTGGCCGTAGCCATTGGACAGGTAAGTGGAGGTGACCTTGGACGGGACTCCGTGTCGGGATCGGAGACTCTCCAGACACCGGATGACCGTCTCGTGCCAATTAAGATTGGAGGTGTCTGGGAGCTCCAATGGTTGATGGAAAGAGATCCCGAGCCGGAACAGAGTCTTGAGGACTTCACTCTCTAGTGAACTGGCGAGGGCGAGCGGCACAAATGCTCTGGAAAATTTTAATGGCTCGGGGTTAGTGTGAGCCATGATGATGAATAGGGTTCGGTCATCCATTCCTTTTATAGGTCCGGTCTTCTGTTACAGAAGCAGAGCTCACACAGAGAGCCCAAGGGATCTGGAGAGGCCATCTTCTCGATTGGCACATCAATTGCCTCGAAATGATGGCTCTATTTCGGGCCCTGAAATACTTCCTCCAGCAGTTGAGAGGCTACCATGTCCTAGTGCGGGTGGACAACACAGCGGTAGTCTCTTACATAAATCACCAGGGCGGACTGCGTTCGCGCCGCCTGAACAGGCTTGCGCAGCAGGTTCTGCTTTGGGCACAGGACAAGTTCCTGTCCCTCAGGGCGATTTACATCCCCGGGCATATGAATGTGGGAGCAGACTTGCTGTCCAGACAAGCTGTGACGAATGGGGAATGGAAACTCCACCCCGAGATAGTCAGTCAAATCTGGGAAAGATTTTACGAAGCAGAGGTGGACCTCTTTGCTTCACAGGAGACAGCACAATGTCCCCTCTACTTCTCTCTGACTCCTCCAGCTCCCCTGGGTCTGGACGCTATGGCCCATATGTGGCCCAGACGGGGTCTTTATGCATTTCCCCCGATCGCTCTGCTCCCGGGAGTCCTGGCCAGGGTCCGTCAACAGGGGTCTCGCCTCTTACTGATAGCGCCCCATTGGCCGACCAGAATATGGTTCTCAGATCTAATATCCCTCCTCGACGGCTCGCCGTGGGCGATTCCGGTCAGGAGAGATCTCCTATCTCAGGCACAGGGGACAGTATTTCATCCCCGGCCCGAGCTCTGGAATCTTCATGTCTGGCCCCTGAGGGGGACCAACTGAGAGATGCTGGGCTTCCAGCTGACGTAGTAGAGACTATTCTAAGCGCTAGGGCTCCCTCCACTAGAAGGAGTTATGCTTTCAAATGGCACATTTTCCAGAATTGGTGTATGGCACACCATGTAGACCCAGTTCACTGCCAAGTTGTTTCAGTGCTGGAGTTCCTGCAAGAGAAATTGTCCTCAGGCACATGTCCTGGTACTCTGAGAGTCTATGTGGCCGCCATTTCGGCTTGCCATGTTCTCATTGACGGGGTTTCTGTGGGAAAGCACCCTCTAGTTGCCCGCTTCATTCGGGGAGCTAAGCGGTTGAGGCCGCCCACCAGAGCGACAGTCCCTTCGTGGGACTTAGCTATTGTGCTCGAGGGTCTGGTCATGACCCCTTTTGAACCACTAGAGTCAGCGCCTATCAGGTTTCTGACTCTAAAGATGGTTTTTTTAATGGCCATTACTTCTCTTAAGAGAATTGGGGATTTGCAGGCTCTGTCAATCTCGCCATCCTGCCTAGACTTTGCCCCTGGGCTGGTCAAAGTTATTTTGCATCCTCACCCGAATTATCTTCCGAAAGTTCCATTCTCGACCATGAATCCGGTCGTTCTTGAAGCTTTCTGCCCTCCGCCGTTCACGACACCGGAGCAGGAAAGACTTCACTTACTGTGTCCAGTACGTGCTCTTCAGATCTACGTCCACGAAACATACTGTATCGCATTGGGTGAAGGATGCTATTGCCCTAGCCTATGAGGCGCGTGGTCAAGCTTCGCCTCTAGGAGTTAGGGCCCATTCAACCAGGGGGGTTGCATCTTCTATGGCTTTGGCAAGAGGTGTCCCCTTGCAGCAAGTGTGTGATGCGGCGGGTTGGTCCTCTCCGCACACATTTGTTAGATTCTATAGTTTGGATGTTCATGCTACTCCGGGCTCGCATGTCCTTGAGTCGACATCCCAGAGCCATGTCTGAGACCTCTTCAATGTTTGTGCACACACTACACAACGTTGGGGGTCCAGACACTTCCAGTGCGGCGGCGTTGGTATTCTCGTTCCCAATAGCGCTTTTGAGCGCAGCATCGAGAGTAGCTTTTGATAAGGGAACGTCTCGGGTTACTTGACTGTAACCCTGTTCCCTGAAAAAGCGGGAACGAGATGCTGCGCCTCAATGCCGCACTGTAAGCGTGACTGGACGTCCTTTCAGACAAAAATTGACCTGAGGATGTTTCCGCGTCACATCTATTTATAACCCTCAGGTGTTCGTAATCGAGTGACGTCACCTACCGAGGTTATTTAAGCCAATTCTTGGCGTGTTTGACACACATGCTTCAACAACCGGTCGAACAAAGAATGTTCTCAATAGCGCTTTTGAGCGCAGCATCTCGTTCCCGCTTTTTCAGGGAACAGGGTTACAGTCAAGTAACCCGAGACGTTTCTAATAAAAAAGAGAGAAAATGTCTTTCTATAATGACTTTACATATTGTAACTAGTGTTGGGTGAAATGCATTACAGTAATCAATTACTGTAATTTAATTACTTTTCCCTTGAAAAAGTAAAGGGATTACCTTTAATTTTTCTTCAATTTAATTAGTTACTTCTGTTGTAATTGCATTAAATACTGTATAGACTTTAGAACAATTCTATATCAAACAACAGTGGATTTAACATAAATTAACATCTAATGTTAAAATGTATGTTTTAATGTAATCTTCTCCCTTCAAATAATTTGGTGAGTTCAAGAATAATCTATGCAGTTTTAATATATTTTTTAAATATTATCTTATCTTATCTTCTCTTAATTTGAAAGAATCAAAAGAGCAGTTTCATGTCTATCCTTGTTTTCTCAACTGGTCAAGGTTGATATATGGGATTTAGAAAGTAATTAGTAATAAGTAATGTAATTTTAATGTAATTATTAATTATTAATGTTTTAATCTAATTATTCTGTTGAAGATGTAATTAATAACTAGTAATTAATTACTTTTTTGTGTGTAATTTACCCAACACTGCTCATAACTAGATAAAAATATTTGTTAAGACAAACTTTGAGAAAGTCTAAAGCACTTTTAAAAGCTTAGTTTCAAGGTTACCTTAACATACCATACAGTTTATCAGAAATAAGAAAAAAAACCAGATCGATAGATAGATAGATAGATAGATAGATAGATAGATAGATTCATTTCTTCATAAAATGCACTACAAATGAATAAAAGACTGTATACAGATGAAATATATTTAATGCTATAATGATATTATAGATTATATTTTAATTTTAAAACAAATATTGTGCATGACCTTCTCACATTTATACGGCTTTCACCAGTGGATGTTGCTAGCGTAATTATTAATTATTAGAAGAAAATGTCTCATTATTATGAAAAACTTATATGACATACTGAGTCAAAATTATGGTATAATAAAGTTTCTCATTATTACTATATAATAAGAGATTACAATTCATAGTCATTATGATGAGATGTTAGATCATAATAATATATAATTCATAATAATTGTCTCTAAATTTCACAACATTTAATTGTAATTATGAGAAAGTTTCTCATTATTATGAAATACAAAGTCATAATTCTGTTAATAATTATGATCATATAATTATAATTTATGTTAATTAAGTTTATTATTATAATAAACTATATTAAGTTATTTTATAAGTATTTTTCCTAATATAATATTATAAATGATAATAATAATAATAATAATAATAATAAACACAATACACTTTCAGTGTATGGAAAACAGTAACTTCAAAATATCACGAAAGTGAAAAAATTATGACAATTTTCATTTTTATGAACAAATCCTTTATTGATCTATGACTAAAACTTTTATTTTAAAACTGAAATGGCTTTACCTTTTCTGGAACCACACTTTTCCCATCCCAGGCGTAACCCCTCTTGGTGAAGTAGTTTACAGTGGCAAACTCAATGAGAGCCGAGAAGACAAAGGCGTAGCAAACGGCGATGAACCAGTCCATGGCTGTGGCATAGGCCACCTTGGGCAGAGAGTTTCTTGCGCTGATACTCAGGGTGGTCATGGTAAGGACAGTGGTCACTCCTGAGGTGGACAAAGCATAAAAAAAGCACTTGGATTAAACAACTATATGTCAGGTTTTAATCAATCTGCCAGAAAACAAAATAGTGTTTAATAGTATTGGGTCCCTTTTGTCTTCAGAACTGCCTTAACTCCTTATGGCATAGATTCAGAAAGGTGACCGAAACATTCCTCAGAAATTTGGGTTCATATTTATATGCAACCCAAGCTCATTGGAAATACATGCCTCTAAATACCTTTCTGCAACAAGTCAAGTCAAGTTACCTTTATTTATACAGCGCTTTTAACAATACAGATTGTGTCAAAGCAACTTTCCAATATCGAAATTGGAAAATAGTGTGTCAATAATGTAAAATGACAAGATTAAACACTCAATTTTCAGTTAAAGACATTTCATTATTGAATTTATAGTTATGTACCTTACTGCACATTTCGCGGCAGCAGTTTCAAAGTGAAACGTCCAGTGAGTGGCGCTAAAACTTGGCCCTGGCACTTTCTGCTGTAGATATAGGCATGTTTTGCTGTTTTTATTATGTTGCTTCAGGTACATATTGCAGCGGTTCATAATTAAAGTATCCAAGGAGTGTTGCTAAAAGTCAATGCTCTATTGTGTTGGAAATAACCCCTACACCAAACCCAACCCTAAACCTACCCGATAGTGTTAACTAGGGTTGCACAATATTTTCGGACCAATATCGGAATCGGCCGATAATGGCTTTAAATGTAAATATCGGCATCAGCCCGATATAAAAAAGTATGCCGATATGTCTTGCCAATAAGAGGAATACATTAACTCACATGTGTTCAGTTAGATCACTTCAACAGTGTGGCTAATACTTGAAGTAAAGTTTTGCCTGAATGATGATCAGATTCACTGTTTTGGATCGCTGCTTTTAAACTGAGAAAGCACGTACAGAATGACGTGGTCGGTGTGTGATAGAGTAAACAGTAATAACACCTCAGGTCCTAATGCCCGCTCTGAAAGGAGTTTTAATTCCGTAGGGGGCGCTGTTGGCCTACTTCTAATAAGATGAAAGCAAAATACACAAATAATTATTAGACTGTATTTATGATTAAATAAAGCAGTAATTGATGCCATAAAATCATGAGTATGTTTTGATTTAAAGGTCAGAAGCTATAAATGAACAACAACAACAAAAAAAAAAAAATCAGAAACATGACACTTAAATTAAATTTTATATATACTGATTTATTCATTAACGTGTAATATTTTTTAAACAAATTATGAGCTTTAAAAGATTTTCAGAATAAAACAGCTCTTTTGCTTTAGACCATTTAGGCTACAAATGTTAAATCTTAAAATACAATGTTAAGGTTATCACTGCATCTTTCTGAAAAGAAAAAAAAATGCAGCAATTGAATATAGTTTATTTATAGTTATTTTCAAATCTTCAATGTACTGTCATTATAAAAGAACTTCATTATTGTTTATTTAATTCTAACAAATAAGTTATTGTTAAAAACTAACCACAATTAAAAATAATGATAACACTTCATTTTAGGGTCTCTTAACTAGTTGCTTATTAGCATGCATATTACTAGAATATTAGCCATTTATTAGTAGTAATTAAGCACATATTAATGCCTTATTCTACATGACCTTATTATACATCCCTAATCCTACCAATACCTAAACTTAACAACTACCTTACTAACTATTAATATGCAGCAAATTAGGAATTTATTGAGGGAAAAGTCGTAGATAATAGTGAATAAGTTCTCTCTATTCTAAAGTGTTACCAAAATAATCTGCTCATAACCTCTGCACAGGAGAGACTTGGTGTTGTTTCAAACAAAAGGAAATAGATCGGCATCGGCATCAGCTATCGGCCAAAATGGGTCGAAAAATATCGGCATATCAGATATCGTCAAAATCCAATATCGTGCATCCCTAGTGTTAACAAGTGCAAAACTGGTATAAAAATGCATTTGTTGATGCAGCCGTGCTATTTTAATTTTCTCATGTGGATTTGAGCTGTTTTGTCGAACCGTAGTTTCACGGGGTTTGTACTGGAGCTCTTCACCTCTCAAGTGCAACGCCGTATCAGATGAGTTACCGAGCAAACCTCATGCATATGAAGCTGTATATGTGAGGACAACGTTCAAAAGTATCAGTTTTCAAATCTCACAGCATGTTAAAATTGTTTTGAATTCATAACACAATATTCCTCAAGTAATTATGTGAAAATTAGGCTTTATTAATCGAAACTGTGGACCTGTGAATCATACTTTGTGTGAAAAGGAATACAATTTATTGGAGTTTTACTGCCTCTACTGTTCATTTCAACTGGACGCTGCAGCGATTCGTGTGTATAAGTACATATTTTGAGTTTCGCAGAAATGAAGGTAGAGGCACATTTTTCCAATGAGCCTATGTTGGTTATATGCTGCAGATTTGTCGGCTACACATATATGACGTGAATCTTGCATTCCTCCACGTCCCAGAGGTGCTCTACTGGACTGAGATCAGCCTGAGCTGTTGATACAAGCCAGGACGGATCCATGCTTTCAAGTTTTTTACACCAAATTCTGACCCTAACATCCAAATGATGCAGAAGAAATCGAGACTCATCAAAGCAGGCAACCTTTTTCCAATGGGAAAACGTATTGTGGCCTCTGGCAACAAGTCATTTTTCTCCCACAGAAGTGCAATTCACTGGATATTTTCTCTTTTTTGGACCATTCTCTGTAAACCCTAGAAGTGGTTGTGCATTCACAGTCACTTAAATCACCTTTATAATTCATTCTGATACACGGTTTCAACTTCAGCAGATCATCTTGACCATGTTTACTTGTTGAGTTGCTGCCATGTGATTGGCTGATTAGATATCGGAGTTAATATCTCCTGATATTTAAGAATATTTAAGGTGTGCACTGTCTAAAATGGATATTAGTATGAAAGAACAATGTTTCAAGTAGTTACTGTATATCGGTTTTAATCCTTAATCTATCCATATGTTGAAAAAAAAAACAAAATTATGTAGCTGACAGCACATATCTACATTTAAAATTAATTCAAAGCTAAAATTACTGTAAATGTTCTATTAGAATGCTACATTAATTCAACAATGACTTCTTTGTGCAAGCATGTCTTTTAGACGAACACTAGCCTATATTAAAATGCAAATGTTGATTTTAGTGAATCTTACCGCATCAATAAGAGCCTTCCAAAAGAATAACTAAATCAAATATATGCTTCTATTAGAGCAATGGCCTCCACAGCCACCCGATTTCTGTCCTCAGTATCTTTCTGAGTGTTCATTTCCGCTGTTCCATAGATGTTCTAATAATTCATTAGCATACTCTGTCACCAATTCAATTCAGAGATAATTTATACCGACCTACTTGAAGTACAAAGAGCTGCTGAGAGCTTTTTCTGTTTTGTGACCATGTTTCCTCAAAGAGAGCTCCTGTAATGAGGCAAGATCTGCAGTAGACAATGTACTCAGTTCTCTAGACAGCGTTTCTATAAATTTTAGATCACATTTTCAGTGTGAGCAGTGACGGCTGGCAAACATTCGTTAGTATGAATTATGTGTCCTGTTGAATGTAATTAAACTGCAATTGTAGTGCATATTTTATTACTGCTATCTCTTCTGCCAAATACGTGCCTAAACCTTCATCCTGAAGTCAGACTGATCCTTTTGGCAAACAATGATTCTCATCGCATTATTAACAATGTTTATTATCTGTTCTTAAGCTACAAAAGTAATACCAGAGAAAAGTAACCCCAAATTACTGTTTGCTTTCATGTGACAAACATGTCAATAAGGTATCTTTGGTACTTCAGTACTATTCACAAGAAAAATAGCTAAATATTTAGGGCAGATTTTGGCAAAAGTGTCCATGTGAAACGATAATCACAGTTATTCCACACTCTGTAAAAATACACCCAATGGTAAAGCTCTAATTAGTTTAGTAAGCATGGTTATTAAAAATTTCCACTCCTCTTGTTTAAATACTGAACATGTGTTAAGAAGATCTGTATCTTTTCACAACATTTTCCTTGACACACACAACAGGATAGGAGCCAAATTAAGGAACAATGAATAATGATATTGCAACAAAAATGAAATTAACTCTCAAAGGTGTTCAGTAACGTTGTTAGGGAAAGAAAGCATGTGGAGACTATAAATGATGGAGAAAAAAGAAGAGCTAATTTTCTTTTTGGCAAGCATGTAATATAGCAATAAAATGTCAATAAAATTATTACGTTTTCTTTCTTTCTTTTTTTTTTTTGATCCACAAAGGGGAAGACATGAGAAACACGTCTGAAATAATTAATGTTTGGTGATATATATATATATATATATATATATATATATATATATATATATATTCAGTAGCTTTGTTTTGGTGTAATTTGAGTTACGGCTGTTTTGAGTAATTTAGCCATTTCTCTTTCTCTCTACACTGATAATACAGTTCTATGTCTCAACAGTGTTATCCTGGTCTTGAGACCTTTCCAGCAGCAATATGAACCTTCTCTCTGGTTTAATTTGCTTCAAAACCTCCAGGTCTCCAGAGTAATATCTTCAGCACATTATGTTCAGCCTTGTGCTGCTGCTTCTGTGATATACAGGTAGTTCCTCCTATGGACCCATAATACTGGTCATCATTTTCCTTTAACATCATATTCTTGTGACATTACTGACTTCTTCACACCCATATAAACCACACTATCGGCATTATGCCTTGTTATATATCAAGTTATGGAACTGCAGGGCCGTTTATCAGTGTGTTTTGCTATCATAGAGATTTACACCATTGTCTTTTAAAGGGATAACTCACCAAAAACAATGAAAATGTACTCATTATCTACTCACCCTCATGCTGTCCCAAAACTGACTTTCCATAGAACACAAAATGACTTATTTGGCAGAAAGTTCCAAGCTACTGGAAGTGGACAAGACAGCTGTGGTCATCATTTACTCTTATTAGAAAGAAAAGGAGCTTTTTGGACATTCTTCTACATAACTTTTGTGTTCTACCCAAAAAGAAAGTGATACCTAAGGTTTAGCAAATGTTGATGGAACTGTACCCTTTGGGTAAGTTTTTCCATCAATCAAGCATGTGCAGAAAAAAAAAAAAGTACAGAAAATAGTTTAAAAAACTGACCATCTTTCAGCGCCAATTTGTGAGGACAGCATTTTATTTAACTTAGAGTTTTTAAAATGTTTCATTTAATCTGACTTCCAAAACTGCAGAAAGATTACTGTTTATTAGGGATGCATGAAATTGGATTTTTGCTTATCATTTTGGAAACAAAACCAAGTCTCTCCTGTGCAGAGATTACACATAGAGATAAACACATTATTTTTACTTGCATAGTTTTGAGCAAAAACTTACTTCTTGGCTGTAGCCAGGCTTTGAAAATTAGTGAGGTCCGGGGTGTGTGTGTGTGTATGTGCATGTGTGTGTGTGTGTGTGTGTGTGTGGGGTGGGGTGGGGGGGGGGGGGTTTAAATAATTGTGCTATTATAACCGCTACATATACAACTTATTATGTACACTATAAACACTTTAAAAGAGACAGATATGTAGATGTTTGTGAAAGATGTTTTCTCTGTTTTGGAGGGATGATCATTTTTAAATCATACCCTATTGCAGGGATAGGCAATTTCGGTCCTGGAGGGCCAGTGTCCTGCAGAGTTTAGCTCCAACCCTAATCAAACACACCTGCCTGTAACTTTCTAGTGATCTTGAAGACATTGATTAGCTTCTTCAGGTGTGTTTGATTAGGGTTGGAGCTAAACTCTGCAGGACACTGGCCCTCCAGGACCGAAATTGCCTATCCCTGCCCTATTGCATCAAAATTTGTTAATACTTTACTGTAGTTAGGGGTGGATAATTTTATCAGCTGTTTATTATTCATGCAACAATGCAACAATACATATTACTATTATAGTTTTTTATTAATAACCATTGCTATATAGCTGATAACATTGTCTAGTGCTCTTATGAATGTTTTTAGCATGATTTGTGAAAATTTAACTACTGTACTGAATGACATAGCATAGACTTCTTCATGGCTAGTGTTTGTGTATTTCAATTCATTCTGTAACCTACTTGTTCTACAGATCTGTGTACTAGTGTTAAATACCACTGTTTTTGACAGCGTTGATAACGTTTCTGAAAGATAATATCGTGATATTTTTTTGCGTTTGCCTTACCGAATGCAATAACCTGTCCATGGGCTTTTTTTATTACTGTCAGTTTAAGTGCCGGTGATCAGTGTTGCCAGATATTGCTATTAAAACAAACAAAAAACAAAAAATATATAAAAATAAGCCAAAATTATCAGTGCCTCAAAAGAACGCACCTGCGCCATCACTTTTCAGATCTCTTTTCTTCAGGAAAACAGTTTATCTGCCCATGCTATCTTCAGAGTTTTATTGTGTTTCAGCAACTCACTTTAAGTGGAGTTTATGTTCCTTCCATTCCTTTGAGAATGGAGAAAGCTTGGCCCGTCACAACGGTTCTGTCTATTTACTTTCATTTTGTAATCTGAGGAGTTTGGCAGTGTGCAAACGATGCTCTTCCGAGTGTTCAGGATGCACGGACCGATTTGTTGCTTCAGGCTATCAAAATTTGGCTCGTGAAGTCAATTGCTCCATGGCCGATTCTGCTCTGTCTGCTCTGTGATGGTTTGTACATGATACTGGGATTTGCATTTGGGGAAGAAGTTCACCAGTTCCAGTTCTTCCATTAGGCCTGGCCTTATCACCTTGTGTCTTCACAAAGAACATGGACACTGCACTGCTCATATGTGTTTCTAATTACCTCGAGGACTAGCTGATTTTAGCACAGTCTGAGAATTTGGAGTATTTGGAGAGTTCGGAAAATTTTGGAATACTGTTCTCGATCACCTACAGAGGCCGGGTCTAAGAATATGTCTTCAGAAGAGTGTTTTGTATTCTTGGGAGTGGAACTGAACTCACGAACGATGCAGGAGTGATTAGCAGGGTTTCCATCCAAAGTTGCGAGTTTAACTTATGTGTAAAATTGAAACATTGCATATAACATTTGCAAATAAGCACTGTTTCCATCCAATAAGTCAAAGAGAACAAAATCGTCACTTTCTGGTAAACTGGCACAATATATCACTAAGAAAAGTAGGAGAAGCCACTGAATATAATAATTTTCATATATAATAAGTAACTTGCGCCTCACAGCGAGCAGACGAAACACAATAAATATGGTCATTGCTTTCGGAGGTGGATGCTTGCTGTTTGGGAATGCAGTCATATAACAGTTCTGGGAGGCAATTATACAGACATACTTTGATAACAGACTTTGCTCGAGCATTTCAGAACGACCAAAACATTTCAGATGCTGTGGAACGAGATCGGTCCATGGGTTAGTCCGGTTTTGCCGTCCCATAGCGCAAAGTCACATGACTTTTTTAAGGCGCATGGAGGAAATCTACTTGGCAAATGCGTTTTCATCTCCCATTATTCGCATTAACCCTTTTTTGCACAAGTCAAAAACCACCTCAAGTGACTGTAAAAACTTTTTTGCGAATTAAGGGATTTTTATTCAAAATTTGGCGTTTCTGATGCGGTACTTCAAAATGCGCATAAAAACAGGGTGATGGAAACATAGCTACTGTCTACTGACTGAGTCCAGTCATTTTGCCTTTGTTTGAACTGTTTCAGAGCAAAGCAAGACAGTCCTGTACGTCTGTATGGAGGCTTATGGGTTTCATAGCAGTGGTGATACCGATAGACCTGCATAATATGAGACTGTTTCAGTGGTGGGTCGAAAGTTGAGGTGTTGGTCACTGTTGGCATTCTCAACGCTCAAATAGATGACCCTGTTACCTCAGAAACAACTCCAGTTTTTGACTTTGGGTGTTCCGAGTAGAATCTGTCACAGAAGATGATTACGATAGATGCCTACGGTCACCCAGCCTGCGGAGTTTGATGATCTCGCGTGTCACATAAACTGCTTTGAGATGATGTTGGACTTTCAAGCTTTGAGCTATTTCCTATCAGACATTCGAGACTGTCATGTTGTCATCAGGACAGACAAAGTGTCAGTAGTCTCACATATAAACTGTCGAGAGAAAATGCATTCACGCCCTATGTGGAGATTAGCGCGGCCCATTCTTCTTTGGGTGCAGAACAAGTTTCTGTCACTAAGATCGCTTTGCTTCAAGCATCTTCTGCTGGTGGGGGATTAGTTCTGGTCTTTCATCAGAAATCACGCAGCTATTTGTATCATAGTGCGTAGAGCACAATCTGGATCCAGTTCACTGCCATGTCTTGTGGTAGGGTCCTAGTTACACGTAAAGGGGTGGGGGGGGGGTCTAATGCTATTTCATACATTCTGAGTTATTTACACTGTTAAAGAGTTGGATTCTCATGCTTTACATGGCCACAGTTTCAAAAAACGATTTGGACGTGTGGCAGAGTATTTCTGTGCCAAATACACTCCTTCTGGGTTCGTATAAGTTTCGGGAAGTTTTTTTTGAGCATGGCTCTTCATGACATCATGAAGGGAGGAATTCCTTGTTTGGGCACTTCTCCTGGAAGAGAAAACATATCGACCAGAGCGAGAGCAAGAGCAGCCCATCAACGCCATAGGCAGCGCTAATCGAGAAGAATACCTCCACAGAAGTGTGTTTTTGGTTTTAAGGGAAAGATAACCTTGTTTAGCTTCCCAAAGAAGTCAGCGATATGTGAACAGCAGATGCAGTTTGTTTTTCCGGGGCAGCAACGGAGTTTCGCGAGTGTGTTTGTTTATTCCCGTCATTTACTGTGATAAATATTTTATAAACAAGGCCCAGTTCGACGGTAGATTTGCACATCGTCATCAAATCGTAAAGCTGTATCATTCTTTAATGAATCTGATAAAACTAAATACTCTTTGGAGATATGAAGGATGCAGTACTACTCTATAGTTACTCAAGATTAACATGAGATTGGGTGAAACTGTGTGTTATGTCCCCTTTAATGTAGATGTCCAGAGTTGCTACTAAACATGCACCAACTGATGGTGTTGCTTTGGGGAGGGAAACACTTGTTCCTTGTTTCATGTAAGACGAGACAACTGAGACCTTTCCAATATGCTTGTGTTCTGTCACAGGACTACAAGGTTTAACAGGGCCTCCATCTGAACTGCTGGAGTCAGGTTTGGAGAGAATTTTGACTCTTAAAGAGGTTTTGTTCTTGGCCTTGGTCTAGAGGGTTTCTATAGTGTCAGCTACTGACGCAGCTTCTCGTTCTCTACTCAGGGAACCAGGGTTACATGTAATGGAGATGTTTGGTTTTGATAGATTGAAGAGTTGTTGAGATAGAGCCTCTCATCCAAGTTTGGCTCGACACAGTGAACAGACATTAATATGAAAATTATGTGCACTCATTTCTGTGCGGCTTGGTCCAGTGATCATCTAAACCAATTTTGACAAAGCGAAAGAAAAAAAAAGGAATGCATTACATTTTAAAATGGTGACTCCAATAATGGGCTAATGTAAGATATTTAATGTGATCAATGTGAGAAGATTAATCAGGTAAACTAAAAATTTTGTTTCTAAAGCAAAGGGTTTTAACCAGCATGCAATTTGTGAAGGGCGAGTGTTAAAACGGGTGGTAACCCCCCCCCCCCCCCTTTTATGAAAAGAAAAACCACAGTGAAACTATATGGACTATGAAACCTGTTAGGCTGATGATACATGGGGCAACTTTTTGAGCAATGTTGAGGTGAGGCACAGGGCCCACGACCAATTTATCCAGATAGAAATTTGTTACCCATTCTCAGTGGGAAAGTGCCCAAACAACATCGCTCAAAAAAAGTTGCCCGGAAAAGTTGCTCAAAAATTTAGCCTGTTTATCATCAGCCTTAGTCTGTTTCTCTCAGCTGTTAAAATAACATTTATAGAATAATTGTATTGTTTGATCTTGAAAAAATTTGAATCATATAGATCAGTGGTTCCCAACCATGTTCCTGGAGGCCCCCCCCAACACTGCATGTTTTCATTGTCTCCTTAATCAAACACACCTGATTCAGATCATCAGCTCATTAGTAGAGACTCCAAGACCTGAAATGGGTGTGTCAGACAAAGGAGAGATGCAAAATATGCAGTGTTGGGGGGCCTCCAGGAACGTGGTTGGGAACCACTGATATAGATGATGATAAAACTTGGTGACAATGACAATAATTTCTTAATTTCTGTCAGTAGTGCAAAATCAGTTGGTAGTTTATTGATATTTTAAATAGAATAATGATATGTGATGTGAAAAGAGACAAAAAAAAAGCTGATTCAAACTTGAGCCAATCAACCAGACAATGGTGGGCAAAGTTAATGTAAATAGCCTTTGCCAACAAGGCACTCCCCAAGAAGAAAGAAAATCACATCCTAGGCCCCTCAGTCATGTTCCAATCAGAGTGCATTTGTGAAATACAAGTTCACAAAATTGAGAATATGAATATAGTTTTGCAAGGCTACAGTCAAGCTACCCAGCAAGAACTAAGGCACAGACAGCTCTCAGATGCATCTTTTAACGTTTGTCTGAGATGCAAACGCTTGGGAATCCAAAGTGCCCAGTCAGGAGACTTAATTCAAGGGTAACTCGACAAGCTGACAGAAAAAACAAAATCTCTCCTCTCTGATATGTGTTACATAATACATTACACAGACACACAGAATCCTCCTGGCACAGTTTAAAACTTTGAATACTGTTGTGCTCACTGTCAAATTAAGGATTTATGATTTTGCAGTTTGCATGCTTCTCCTAAAAAGCACTAACAATCAATGCATGCAGCCTTTTAATAAAGTATTGAAGAAAACTTGAGGATTTAACTAAGCTGTAACTGAAAATGGATGACTTTTTAAGACCAAATAAGAAATGGTAAAATGTCGATGTTTGCTAAATTTGAGCAAGATCCCCGAATCATGTTCCTTTCCAAAACCTGCAGACCTAGATATCGTACAAAGGATTTTCGGGATGTGCCTGAAGCTGAATATCGTACTTGGAAAGGCATGGATGATGACTTCTAAACAAATAACGAATTCATATACGAATATGCAGTGAATGAAGTCACTCCTTGTGCTTGCTGGATAGCAGGTGAGGCAGGGGACAGCACCATATTTTTGAAATATCAATGCAATAGTGAATGTGTAAAGTGAACGAATGTAAACTCTAATGAGCAAAAAGCCTTGTTCTGAAAGTGTGTGAATTTGAATTTGTCATGGCAACCAGAAACATTTCACACTGATTTCCTACAAGGGCTGTTCTGAAATGTTGGCTAGAAGCATAGAGATATGCAAATAGAAGCCTCATTTGTTAAGGTGTACATATTAGGACATCCTCAGTGTCAATTCACGCAGTTGTACAGTACAGCAGCTGTCATCGAATCTGTTTAAACTGGCAGATCACTCGACCACTGAACAAGTCTGGAGCAAATGTGTTTTGTGTAACATGTATGCATTAAATTATGAGTAAATGAGGGTTTGGGGCTTGTCTGTTTGTTGGACATGAGTTCAAGTTATTTTTCTCAGTGGCTTTCAAAAAGTGGTGGGGACATGTTTATCCCACACACAAATTACCTTTTGCAAATATTTTATAAAAAAAAAAAAAAAAAGAATTATTATTAAACAATTTTGCCATTGCTGCAGATTCAGACCCAAATACAAACAGTGGCAATTATGCTTGAGATTCCAGCTTATCCTTTGGGTCACACCTTAGTTTGGGGACCAATTCTCACTATTAACTACAACTTTTGCGTCAATAAACTCCTAATTTGCTGCTTCTTAATAATTAGTAAGGTCATTTATGGTCTAAAATATGCTTGTGCAGAATAAGACATTAATATGTGGTTTTTAAGTAGTAATAAACAGCTAATATGCTAATAATATGCATGTTAATAAGCAACTAGTTAATAGTGAGAATTAGTGCCTAAACTAAAGTGATACTGTACTTTGCATAACTACAAAGATATGTTTTGGTCAAATTCTAAGGCAGCATCACAGGCATACTTTGCTAAGAAGGCAAACCCAGAATTCACTGTAATGAGTTAAATGACAATGGATGAGCATTTTATGCTCACTAGAGTATTGTGTCTTTGCAGCATGCTAATATCAAACTCTCTGGTCTTGTGTGTACAGTGTATGTCTCACGAGGAACCCTGTTTGTGTGGTGCATGGAGTTGCTGCCTAGGTAGATTATTCCAGATCAATCATTTATGAGATTGCATTTCAGTTAGGATGCTGCTTTAGAAAGCAGATACCTAGACAGTACAACAGCTCGCTCGATTTGAAGATGTTGAGTTGCTCCAGAGTGACACTAACAGCTCATTGATTGCTTAACTTAAAGATCAATTAGGACACTCACCAAACACAGTTCTGGCGGGGACAGATTCCCTGTTCAGCCAGAAGGACACCTGGGACAGGATCACGGTCATGATGCACGGCAAATATGTCTGGATGACAAAGTAACCGATCTTCCTTTTGAGGTGGAAATGTGTTTTCATGACAACATACTCTCCTGGAAATGCAAGAGAAAGAGATTTTTTTAAGATACATTAATTAATGCGTATATTAGGACAGTCAGTTAAACATGTTAATTTACCATGGTTCATTATAAAGAAGTTAACACAAAATTAATGGAATTAATCATGCTCCCTAACCCGACAGCAGCGGCACAGAATGAGTGAGTGTACTTCACACAGACAAACCTGTTTTCTAAAAGTACTTTCTGTCTATGCAAAGATTACTCAAGTTCTACAACAGTATCGGTGAAGTATCTTCATTTAGGGACTTTTCTCTGCAAATACTGATATGCAAGATTAACTATAATAAATCTGAACAGATATCATGTAGTTATTTCATTTACTATTTCTTTCTATAATACTGCTTATACAGTATGCATATATTATTATGTCAGATCATGCATTATTCATTAATCACTGCACTGCACGTTTTTTGTTTCATGTTTTCCCATGGATTGTCCATATTCACGTGTATGGAAAACATCATGGAGTTTATGCGCTTTATGTCTGATGCTGCTATTCTGCACCTGCATTTCCCACATGGGAACAAATCACCATATAGTGCTCATATGTCTCATATGTGTGTTCATCTGGAGGATGTGATATTTAGAGCATGAGCAAAACGCTACAAAATCATTCCTAGTTGATGTTAGAGCAATTCAGGAGATGCTCATGGTTTAGAATGCATATGAATCTGATGTTTATATGCAAAAATGGTGCTTAAAATAGAACATGCTCTATGATGCTCTTTTTCACGTTTCAGTATTGTGCTTATTGAAAAGCAAAGTAGAATTTGTGCTGTAGTCTAAATTAGCTTTCGGTAAACTGCATTTAAAAAAACAAAAACTGAACTATGTGGGTCCAGAAGCCTGAAACCACAAGTGAAATTAAGTAAAAAAAAATAATAATAAAGAATAAAATATTTAATACAAAAATCTTTTATCACAAATTATATTAACATCCTAATAATTTGAGTGAATAGTACACTAACATAATGTTTTTGTCTGACACAAAGAAGGTTAAAACATCAATCTGTCAAAATATTATCACTGAAAGAATTTACTGACTGATAATGACAAGGTATTTGTTTGACAACTAAATCCACCAAATCATATTATTGAAACGGGAGATACTCCAATGAACAAAGTCACCCACTTTGGACCCTTTTGTTACAGTACCTGTATCAGTTGGCCAATAAAAGAGAGAGTGGAATAATTTGCACATCCACAAGGGAAATTATAAAATCTGGAGCATGCTACTTTGGCTAAACTTACTAAAACATCAAGTGAAGTAATATGAACATCCAGTCATATGAACATTCCCTTGTCATTTGAGGTGTAACATTGAGATTACATAATTAAAATGTTGGGAATGCATATGTAACTGTCTGTAAATTATTTATTTGCCAAACAACTGCAATTTTCTGCAAATCTGAGCCAGTTCCAGAGGGATTCAGATGAGTGGATGCACATCAGCTTTGGCATCTGTGCTCTCTTGTTATGAATTGTCATTATTGTTCTGCGTTCTCATTGGTTTGTTGGCATGTTGGTGATTTCACAGGAAATCAGTCCTCAAATTTCTCACCCAAGCACAAAAATGTGAAACATTGTAACAGTATATTGTCATGTTTCCTCAAGAAAATAATTTTGAAAGTTCACTGAAAACTCTTTTTACAAGTATGGCATCATATTACTATTTATGTAATAGTTACTAATTAAAGGGAAATTTATTTGATTATTTTTATTGTTCAAATTGTTTTATATATATATACATATACATATATACATACTAGCTTGCTCTATTCTTTTTCTATTCTATCTGTTTTCTTTTTATTTATTATATAATTCAAAAACAAACAAAAAAACCATCAAAAAAAACCTTGCTACGTGTACTGCGTTAAGCTGCTTTGGATAAAAGTGTACGCTAAATGACAATGTAAATGTAATATGTATATATATATATATATATATATAGCAGAATAATACTTTGCACATCCACAAGGGAAATGATAAAATCTGGAGCATGCTACTTTGGCTAAACGGTAACACTTTAGAATATGGGACACTTATTCACTATTAACTATGGCTTTTCCCTCAATATATTCCTAATTTGCTGCTTATTAATAGTTAGTAAGGTAGTTGTTAAGTTTAGGTATTGGGTAGGATTAGGGATGTAGAATAAGGTCATGTAGAATAAGGCATTAATATGTGCTTAATTACTACTAATAAATGCCTAATATTCTAGTAATATGCATGCTAATAAGCAACTAGTTAAGAGACCCTAAAATAAAGTGTTACCGGCTAAACTTACTAAAACATAACCATAGACTTCACTTGTAAATCAGAGGGTGGAACCACGCACCAGTGCTGGACTGCACCACACCCGAGTCGACCGTCTGTCCCATCAAGTCATACTGGTTGAGCCGAGAGCCGTCGTCAGCCACGACCACAGACTGCGCCGCCCCTCGCGTCCACACATACACCACTTCAGCCCTCGTGTAGGCATCTGACGCAAACAAACAACACACAGAATCAAGCGTGTGCAGTCAAGAAGTCACTTGTCAGCCGTATACTGCAGCGGATTCTCCGAGACGCAGCAGGCGCTGAAATATTTAGAGCCTTGTGGCTAAGAGTCACAAGCTTGTTTTTTATTCATGTGTCTTCCCCCCTCATTCTTCCTCCAGCGCAGACGCATCTGTTCTTTCTCTGCGAGGATTAGTTGGGTCGGGGTAAAGCTCGCTAAATCCGTTCGGCTGGCTGCGTGGACGCGGATGTGTGATGTGTTGTGTCAGAGATGATCTCTACACTCTGTGGGCCTAAGAGAGAGTCCCCATCTGCTCACACTACTCAGCTTGGAGACTCAGAGTAATATGTGAACTTTTAACGGAAGCGTGTAAGATGACACAGTACTTACAGCTGCCGAATTTGAGAGGGCATGCATGGGCATCCATTGGGAAGTCCTCCAAATGCATCGGACATTCAGCTCTGACTGTAAGCCTGAGACAGACAGAGAGAAAGCGGGATACAATGTTATAGTCTTGACAGTTAATTAAAATCCCCCCCACTGATACATCAGGACAGTATGAGGATACATGTAAGTATGTATTATTTGTATAGAACTGTTATTAAGCGGTATAAAGCAATGCATTAATGGAAATCCACTGATGTGCTGTAACTGCTCGCCCATTCTGAACTTAAAGATGTAACCATACATTTTACCATTTGTGACCCTGGATCACAAAACCAGTCATAAGGGTCAGTTTTCTGAAATTTCTGAATAAATAATCTTTCCGTTGATGTGTGGTTTGTTAGGATCGGACAATATTTGGCTGAGATACAACTATTTGAAAATCTGGAATCTGAGGGTGCAAAAAAATCTAAATATTGAGAAAATCTCCTTTAAAGTTGTCCAAATGAAGTTCTTAGCAATACATATTACTAAACAAAAATTGTTTTTCATGGAACATGATCTTTACCTAATGATTTTTGGCATAAAAGAGAAATCGATAATTTTGACCCATACAATGTACTGTTGGCTATTGCTACAAATAGAATATTTTTTGTGGTCCAGGGTCACATAAAGACCCACATAAATTAGATAGCATACCCGGTTAAAGAAGTCACCACTCGCCACTGATATATAGAGTATACAGTGATAAAATATTCTGGTCAGACCCAGGGCCGGCCCCTGCATTTTGGGGGCCCTAGGCAGATTTTCAAAAGGGGTCCCCAATCCCTACCATTTCACCTAACCAATGTATACATTCTACACTGACACCTAACTGTAAAGTTTTACAAAAGTTTTAAAGTTTTAGTATTAGTAGTAATTATATTTAATTATCTTTAATATTATCTTTAATCTTTAATGTGAAGATATATTTACTTATTAAGCAAATAAAAAAAAAAATAAAATAAAAGTTAAGCCATCGCTTTCAGAGAAATGTATCAAAATTTAGTGAGATAAAGCAAAAATTACAACAGAGAATAATAATATATTATAATTATTAATTTTTTTATTAATAATAGAAAAATTATCTCTTTTCTAGGCTGGCATGTATTAGTCCAGATTAAAATGCAAAAATGTACAAGTGTAAACAAATGTTTTAAAAGTATTTAAGTATGTGGAGTAGTTTGATAAACGCTGAAGTGAATACAATACTGAATATCTGTTTGAAAACATTTAAATACTGTTGTGACTTCCTTTCTTGTCCATCACAAGCAGATGCCAGAAAAAGAAAGTCTTCTGTTTCATAAGCGCCACCTACTGTCAGAGAGTGAACTTGCATTTTATTCAGCCCATCTACTGATTTTGTTCAGACCCAATTTTCACACAGCAAGTGTGAACACAGTGTTGTAAAATGTAACTGGTCAGTGAAAATTAAGGTAATGTGCTTACTACAAATCCAAACAATTCAGATAAGAAGGTATCCGGAATTATTAACGTATTTTGAAGTGCCCATGATAACACAGTGCACTGTTGTTTCATTGACACTCATGAATTCAGAATTAAACCAATAAAACACAATGCAGCAACCACCATCTTTTCGAAATTCATCAGTCCTATTTTTCCTCTTCTATGCACCATGACTGACAGAAACAAACTTCATCAAAGCTATTATTACCACGTATTACTGTCTGAACCCCTGGCATGGAGGCCCTATGCAACCGCTTATATGGCTTATTAGGCCCTGGTCAGACCACCCATTTTACACAGGAATTAATACTGCTCAGTTCTCCTCACAGACTGACAGCATGATACATCAGTAAATGTCATCCCCTACAGTACGTTCCTCCCATTGTTTTATTTTGTTGACACAAATATGAACTTCCATCATAATCTACTAATTAAGCAGACTAAAGGATGCTTTATAACATCTGTTTTCCTGATGTGAGCACTAGTCTCCTGAGAGGCTGATGTTATTTATGACACAGCCAAATATAAAATCACACTAGCAATGCAAAAAATACATTTATAGATTAATACTCTTATTAAAAAAAACATATTTGAATATATTTCTATACTGAGAGAGACGAAGACCCAGATCACTTCAGATCAAACACCAACATTAAAAGGAAAATGACATGCAAAGGTGATCAGATGCACCATCTGTTCTGGTTAAGCAGAGGAAAATAAGCAGCAGCTTCACCTCATGGTGTAAAGCAGAGTTCCTTCCTCTGTGATCCGCAGCAGTTTGTTAGGCATGGTCATGTTATGGGCGACTGACTTCTTTCCGTTGTGGAAAAACGTGTCGGGGGTCCAGATTTTGCTGGCCATGAGATTGTTGAGACGGAGCACTGCCATGGGACCCTTGAACTTCAGCCTCTCGTCCTTCCAGCTCTGCCTGAAGAACACATCGATGGTGTACTCCTGCAAGACCAAGATAACACAACGTTTTCTCATCCCATGCATGGAGCAAGATGAAAAATTATTGCAAAATTCAGTTTAAATTTAAGTGTAGTTTTAGCTTGTTTACTAAAAATGTGTTACAGAATATTAAAAAAAAAGTTACACTCTTGTGATGCCATTATAGGTCATAGTTACCAGGTGCTGTCGAGCTCCAAATAGAACAAAATAAGCTCCTTTTTCATTCATCCTCAAATGCTTTGAGGATTCTAGTTGAGACTTGTAGTTTTCGAGTAGCTCTTGTGCAGTGATTTCAGTAAAACTGCAGTCGTCAAGAGCAGCCATGAGCTTTCTGAAGCATTGGTGGCCATAATTAGCGGCATGAATCATTCTAACAACTACTGATCGTCATAGCTGCGAGCATTTTTTCATTTTCGCAAGATCATCCATTATGACACAGATACAGCCGGATGTTCTAGGTAGAGTCGCATAACCGAGTGAATCAGATGTAAAGCAAACAAAGAGATCTAACATACAGCATTTTTAACTGGCTTTATGAAATTAGAAGACTTGATTTACAGACATGCTTGGATAATATGTAGAGTTGCTTCATAACTTCTGTTTGGCAGGAGAAATGTGATTCGATCCAGTCACTACATGATACGCCATTATGTTATGAAAAAATATTATGTAGAATAAAAGAGTACATTTCCCTAATCAAGTATATACAGTGGCTCCAAAAAGATCACGAAAGATATACTTAATAATATCTGAACGTCGTTTCACCAGATGACAACACTGTATATCACACTAGGTGGCATCTGCAAGCAAATAATGCTAGAGCTTTACACAGAAATAACTTTTTAAGTTAATTAAGGTATTTTTTTTATAGATGTTCACCTCAAGTTCACACAGGCATCAGGTTCATCACATGAACTATGAACACGTTCCATTAATGCTTGAACAAACAAGTGTCATTTTATGTTTTTCTCATTTATGGTGTAAAATATTTTATTTTGTTTTCTGCCTGACAGGTGTCAATTGCTTAAATCTAAATCATAAATTAATATGTGACCCTGGACCACAAAACCAGTCTTAAGTGTCAATTTTTGGAAATTGAGCTTTATAGATAAGCTGAAAGCTGAATAAATAAGCTTTCCACTGATGTATGGTTTGTTAGGATAGGACAATATTTGGCCGAGATGCAACTATTTGAAAATCTGGAATCTGAGGGTGCAAAAAAATCAAAATATTGATAAAATAGCCTTTAAAGTTGTTTAATGAAGTTCTTAGCAATGCATATTACTAATCAAAAGTTAAGTTTTAATATATTTATGGTAGTAAATCTACAAAATATCTTCATGGAACATGATCTTTACTTAATATCCTAATGATTTTTGGCATAAAAGAAAAATCAATAATTTTGACCCATGCAATGTATTTTTGGCTATTGCTACAAATATACCCCAGCGACTTAAGACTGATTTTGTGCTCCAGAGTCATGTATCACTTGATATTTTATGTATTCCAAGATTTTATGTATATTTTTTAACATGTGATTGAAGTGCCCAAACATTTATTTATTTTTTTTTAAATTATGTAATTAAACTATGTGTTATGGTGTTATAATCAATTAGTCACATTTTCAAGTTTACTTCCACTATTATTGAATATTGGATCTGGCTTTCACATTTATGATTAAATAATCACATGTAAAGCTTTTCAGTTTGGTAAAAAAACATTTAACCATGTAAATAACTCTTCTGAACAGTGGCTACACAGAAAACATGTGACATTTATAGAAAGCAAAAAAGTTTTACCATGTCATGGTCCGAGACCGGCCCAATACTCGTCACGAAAATGTCAGTCTTGACTTCGGTTACACGCTCTGTTGAAGCAAGAAATTAGGGGTTTGAGTGTCAGTCAGTGTTGGTCATTAGCTTTAATCCAGAGGTTCAACCTGCCAGACTTTGATCTAATCGAGGTTCAGCAAACTCTCCACGGGGTTTTCTTTTCACAAAGCATTCAAATTTCAAATCACGTCAAGCAAACCTCCCTATAACCTGTAAATACTTTGGTGTCGTTTATGTGGAAATGCACCTTACTTTCTTGCCTCAACGAAAAACAGCATATCTATGCACCGTGGAACGATGACTGATGTTGACAGAAGTTGTTAGTCAACATCACTTGCTATTTATGACATGTTGTCACTTTGTGGGTGCTAAGGTAATGCGAGGAAGGTCAAACAGACGCACTGAAAATTAAACATTATATGCTGCATGTGTGAGGAGTTCCTTGCCAACTCAATGAATCATTCAGTCCCGTTCAAAGCTAATTCATGTCAGGTGTTAAATGATCTGCATTTATGTGGAAAACAGTGTTCAGTAGATGTGCTTTTGCCTGGTGGGCTTGTTCAGAACAAAACTGCTCTCCACCATCGCCTTCATCACATTTCTGACGAGGCATGCTTTTGCATTTAATGTCTTTCAATGACCATACTTTCAAAACTTCTTTCAACATCTGATCTCTTGCTTTCATTACAGTTATACAAAATTTCTTTCTACGTTGCATAATTGTTTCAAAACACTAGATTATTGTATGTAATGAGAACATTTATGATCTTTTATCCATTTAGTACCTTTACAATAAGCTCATTCAGTTGAAATTAATGCAAGATCCTCTATGTTTCAAATCAACCTGTTTGTAAATTAAAGATGTTACATTCAAAAATACAACTACATTACCTATGTTATGTAACTAACATAAAATCCATATTGTAATAGTATGTTTGTTATGGTATGTTTGTTATAGTATCTCTCTCTCTCTCTCTCTTTTGGTGGTGAATCAATTGGTGAATGATACTGAATCTTTCTTTTTTTATGGGGTGTTGGAAATATTTTATATCAACCCAATGAAAAGGGAGGTTGTGATATATTGTTGTAAAAGAAGCTGTTTAATATTTATTTTTAAATAATTTGATTTATAAGGATATGTATTTATTAAGTAATGTATTGGTTTTAATGGTGTATGAATTTTGTGTTAATGGAGTGTAATTAAAGAGATGTTGAAAGGTCTCTCTCTCTCTCACACACACACACACACACACACACACACACACACACACTTTGAACATTGTGGTAATCATCTGACAAAAGTAGTAACAGGAACTCCTCATATTTTGGTTTTCTGTTTCAAAAACTGCAAACCAGTTTTACAGAAACCATATCGATAGAAATTAATTATTCATATACCAAATAATTGATTAACCTTTAACCACTTTAAATATCTTGTATTAAAAGGCTGATATCATTCAAAGGTCATTAAATCTTCATCATTAGTGACATTAAAACACATGTGTGTGTTTCTGGAAAGTCTTTCCTCTGCAGAACATTGCATTTACATCTGAGAAGCATTTTATTTTATTTTATTTTTATACAGAATTTCATGTTGCATCCTATCACCAAAATGAGAATATTAGCAATAAAATTACATAAAACCGCTAAATAAGTGATTTATAAACCTATTGGAACATTATTGCTTACTGATTTATTTTCCTGACGTGAAAAAAAGTGCTGTTACATCTGTTTGAAGATGTAAGTTTAGAAATCTCCCACAAGGCTGAAAACTGGGACACAAATGTACGAGGCGAGAAATCATCCGAGAAACGTACCTCCGAGCCCGGGCCTGAGACGGTTGTCGTAGCCATCGAGGAGGCTGTCCAGAATCCTGGTGAAAACTGTGGTGTTGTCTTTCTGCTCCTCTGCGGTCTGACTGGAGCTGACAATGCATAACAGCAGACGTTTTATTCAAAACCCATAATCAATAGCAAAGGGTGGCTATAACACACGCTGATGTGTAAAATCAATGCAGCACCCTCCTCGGGGTAACTCTGAAACATCCAGCCTGTTTAAAGAGAATTTGCAATGCAATAGCCTGAAGATAAACAACAAATCTCCTTCCGTCTTAGGAGCAAAGGGGGATATGCACAGGAACAATGCATTATTAATTAGCTAAAATACTCTTTTAGATGCAAATAAGCATGAGTTCTGGCAACACGAAGCCAAATCCTAAAAGACAAACCCGTGGCTGCAAACAGAATGAACTCTGTCGCTCATAAATATTTCAGACAATGCTTATGAGCAAAATGCAGTTTAATCATATAGTGCAAAATGGTACTTCATGAATAAGAGCCTGTGAGGACGGTGGCCAATTTGTGCTCCTCTAAAAACAATCACCGGCTGGTCGTTCATACATAATTGCTTGCTTTTTTGGTAATCATTGGCATTCTTTTCCCGCTGGCAGGTACCGGTCCACGAGTGCGACTGCAGACTCAATAAACAGTGTTTGGGGTTTCAAAAATAAGCTTGGCATGGAAACAGATTTGAAGGAGAGGATGAGGTCATCACAATTAGTTAGCATGGACGCACTTTCAAACAGAGAAAAGAGAGAGGGAGAGACGCGACAGACCCCGAAAGAGAGAAGACATGTTGTGTCCTGGGGTTTCATATCTGCCATGTATTATTGCCAGTAATTCCACTATAAATCTTCCTCTAAACCAACATGGACAACTATTGATTCAAAGCAGTTAAATAAAATTTAAGCACAATTGTCAGATGATATATGCTCGCCGTCGCTGAGAAGAACAGCGCACGCTTTTTCTGCTCATTTCATGCACTCATTTCAATCAGTCTTAATGTCTCCCAGCAGAATTTCCTTTATGGAGTCCGAAAGTCTGAGACCACTTTGGTGATTTTCAACAAAATGCCTTACTATTTCTAGGTCAGCAATCAAATGTAAGCAACTTTTAACTCCTTTCTGCAAAGGTCAGTTTTCCTTGCTTTAATTAATACAAACATTTTCACATCGACTTGAGCAGTACGCTCCCAATTTGTGTTGCCATCAAATTCTGATTGGTTTTTATTTTTGTTCTATAATAAAAACTGCAAAATAGAGGCATTTTCACAAGTGGTCTCTCATACCTTTGGACCTGACTGGATTGTGGCTCGAGAATAAAAATAAAACGAGAAGACTTCCACCCTCCCCCATCTGTGCAGAGAGATGCACATGCACACAGACCCCATGAGCGACACGGAAAAGGGGTCACGAGAGGAAAACGTAGTCTCATATATTACGCATGCATGCCAGTGCAACACTCACAGCACACCGGTAACGTCAGCCTGACCCAAAATAACATCTCCACTCTTACCTCTCATAAATGCACAAACATTCAGAGCTCAGGGCATTTTTATTTAGTAATAATTAACTCAAATACATATATTTTTGGCAGATTTAGGGTGAATGAGGAACCATACACACACTGCAGAACCCATGTGCTTATGAGCAGCATACAGATCCCCATTAAACATTGTACAGCAACCCCATCTACAGGTCATCTGAACAGCAACAGTGTCGAATGCATGCTGTCCAGAGTCTGCTCTCACAGCACAGCTTACAAATGACACCCTGTATGCCTATGGCATTTTTAAAGTATTGTTATAAAATATTCGTGGGAATGTCAACATCACTGTGACGGTCACCTGTCTAAACGTACAAAATATGTCTAAAGCAAGGAAAACGTTGCATGGCATTTGTAATCACTTTACAATTATTATTTCACAATCATAATTAAAAACGCATCATTAAAACATGTCTTTAAAAGGAATCATTTAAAGGTAAATCTGCAGCATAATTCTCTGCTAACAGCACACATGAATCCAAGCTGCATAATCTCATTAGTTAATATTACATTTCAAACATTAAATTAAAATTAAAGACCTATTTCAAGCCAAATTTTCCCATAGAAATATTTATGCTTTGGTTACAAACCTTCATATTTGAAATAGCTCTTGGCTGTATTTTCAGAAATATCTTACTATATGTTTTTGTATAAGGAAACTTATGGATTACAGACATACGCAGTTTTTTTTTTCTTACTTCCCAATGTATGTCAGCAAAATTCACCTATAAATGAATAGCACTCCACGAAGCAGTATAGCAGTAAAAGACCGCAGAATGAGAACCTTAATGAAAGCTTCATTAGCATGACATCCTCTTTGAAGTCTGAGGTTCTGATCTTGGTCTAAGTTAACATTGTAGGTTTAGATCAAAGACCTACATTTAGATCAAAGTCCTTGCATATTAAACTGAACATTACTGTAACTACAGCATACACAGTGTTCTTTATCAAAAGCAGAGAATGTGTTAATCATTCCAAGATGTGAGTGAAATATGCATCAACCTCAGGTGCGTAAACATACCTTTTTCCAGCCAGAACACTGGTCACCAGTAAACAGGCCCAAATCCAAAGCCAAGCTGCTCCTCTTCCACCCCACATCATTCTCCAAAGGATGAATCCCCACTAAAGAAGAGAAAACACAATAATTCAAAGAAACCTTACTGGAGCGGAGGAATTGCAGAAAGAAGCGAGGTATGTGGTTGTCAATACCCATACCGTAGCATTGTGATTATAGGGAGCATATGCATTAATATGCCTCGATTTTCATTTGTAATATAATAAATAATAAATGTTTTAGACAGACAGGCTCAAAAGAAGTAGGTCTTTACTCACAACTACCCCCACAGTCACCAATCAAAGTCTGTCTATATGGGATACCTGTAATTTTATATTTGTTATGTGATTTGTTGATCCGCACTGAGACACTGCATGCAATGCATTTAATCATCTAAACACAAATCCTATGAATGCACAGTACCCTATGCCAGTTTAACAAGTGCTGAACAAAATGTTCATATTTTCTCTTTTTAACCTTCGAGATATAATTCAAAGCCTGAGCATATTTACTGGAGTGATTTGATGTGGTCCTGACCCCTTTATAGCTGACATATAGTGTAGATTAATACTACAGCAATACATGATCAGAATTAAGAGTAAACAAATATCACCGCTTCGCGTGACACAATACGACAGTTTATTGTCGACGACGTATGCCACAAGACCCACTATGCAAATCCTCAGTGTTTAATCGCACTTACCCATTTTAGAATATTAATATGTGCTCATAGACATATAGGAATGTGCATCAGAGTTATATATATATATATATATAAACACAGGGAGCTCATCTTTCATTCCGCTGATTGGCACAACGCATTAACGCAAATCATTACACACACAATCGGCGCGTTAATTCTGCATTAACATCATACAAAATGATTTACAGCTCCATGTAAAAACCTTGATCGTTCGCCGAGGCTCTCTCCGTGATGCCCACATTCAGATCGCACGGGATATATTTGGGCAAAATCCCCCGACTTCCCAGGGATTATAATGCTTACACAACCGTTCACACACTTTTGAGTTCTGTAGCGAAAGTGCATCATCAAAAGCACGTCTTAAGGTATCTCTGAATTAGTATTGGGCGTGCGCCTCGGGGTAGCTCCTAAACATGCATGTGTAGTAGCCTAATTCAGTTGGAGTAATTAAGTAAACAGTGCGCACATCGCCAAGTTCACAGCAATCATGCGTACCACAAACATCATGCAGAGATGAAAGTACCTCATAATCCATTTTAGATTTCCAGGAATACGGCACTACCTTTATGCAGTTGCGATCCCTCAACCCCCGGTTTTACAATATCCAAGACACAAGCATCAAGTCTAAGTCATGCACTTACGTTAAATCGATTGCACCTTATCGTCAAACTTTTGCACACGTCTTTTCTGTCTGGATGCGAGCAGATGATGCTCTGAGATGTGAGCTGTGCTGAATTTGAGCTCGAGGCTGCTGCTGCTGCTGATGATGATGCTGCCGAGCGCGCGCAGCTCTCGCGCACTCTTCATCGAAACTCTTCCCAGTTTACAGCAAATTTGTCATCTACCAAGCCCAAATCCACAATAATAAAGCTTTACTACAGCAGCACACTGGTGCTATGTCGCTGAAACGAGATCCCTTGAGTGCACGGCGATTGTGTTAGCTACAGAATGGAAGGTGGCACCAATCTCACATCGAAAGACCAATCCGTCCCATTTTTATATGCAGCACAATTTCACTTGCGCTGCTGTCGACTTAATCTCTTTCAATGGTTGGGAAATCAAATCCGCTTACATTTTTTTTTTTTTTTTTTTACCCGGATCTCGCCTCATTCGTGCTCTCTTGCGTTGCGGTGGAACAATAAATACACGGCGCATCGTCTCCATCACAATTAACATGCTATTAATTATTACAGCAACGTTGCTGAGCGATGCCACGTTAAAGGCATGCCAGGCATGCATGCAACAACATGCATGCCAATCCGCAGTGCATGCACACGCACGCAACCCAAATAAAGTAGAATGCATGCATCTCTCACCGAAAAATCCCGATGGCTCGAATCTTTCCCAAAATCAGCTTGAAGGAGTCTCTAAAAACCCTCGTCTCACCGACTCACCCACCGCCTGGAATATCGCACAGCTATTTTTTTTTTTTGTAATCAAACGCTTAAGGAAGATCCGCAGTCCTTACAGCGCATCTGCAGAGGAGCTTTTCTGATCATTTGCGTAGTGAGGACACAAACTAAAAGCCGGAAGGTGTTTTAACGTGACATTAACGAGGAAAATAGCGCAGCTTATTAGAGGCCACGTCGAGAGCATCGATCTCCGCCTGCTGGGTGTTAGAGAGCGATGCTGGGGCGATCTGAAACATTAGGACAGCTTTCATACAAACTCCACGGCGTCTTGACGTTTATGTGTCCGTGTGCATGCTTAACAAGAGATGACGACGAGTAGCCTAGTAGTTCCGCTTTAACCTGATGCAGTGCGAGCAACAGCTGCAACACAAATACTTTCAGTTCTTAAGTTTTAAAGAGCACGTTAGTAAGCAATGTCTTGGTCTCTTAAATTCACCTGAGCAAAGAAAGTCGGATCTCGCGTATCACTGCACGTTTCGCACGTGACCGTGCAGACGGCGTCATGTGCATCAGGAAAGTTTTTATTTTTTTTTATTTTTATTTGCACAGCGTACCCTTCATCTAATCAGCAACTCATAAATGATTCACATTTATAGGGTGACATTAATTCTAATGCATGGATCGTAGGCTATAACTTTTCCCGTTTCGCTTCAGCACCACGGACAGCCACGAGACTGCAGACAGCTTTTAAAAAGGTTTCTTACAGCAAACACGTGCACTGGAGGGTTGTGAACAGCGGTGGTCTTCTTCAAGACACAGACCCCCACATACGATGAAACCTTTCCATGATTAAGCATTATATTAGACATAACACAAAATACAAATATACATAAATACAATTACCAATCATAGTTGCATGCATTTCATTTTTCGTACAAGGTTAAACCTCTAAAATTTATTTTAAAAATGTCCCACATATATGGTAATAAGCATAAAACAAGCAAAATACGTGGACAGAACTGTCATGCTATTCTGTTAACATAGTGAAATAAATGTATAACCTACACTGAATGCACATCAACATATAAAAGTTTCTCATTCTCCGTTTATTACACTACATTTTAGTAATGTTGGACAGTAATTATCTCACTTCTCATTTTTTTTAAGAAAAAACAAAGCATGATGAATTGCAAAATGGTGGTCATGAGACTTTTACAAATGTGTGCCATTTCTTGTATAAAATGTAGTCACATCCTTGCTCCAAAACTGTTTTTGACTTTTTGCAACTATTTGTACTCAACATTGCTCAACAATAACCTTTGTTTGGATATGTATATGTATAAGACATAAATGAATGTTTTCATTCTGTGTGTTCACCTTTCTTGAGTTAGAAAAATCATTGTACCTGATCTTTGACTGACTGTGTTACAGTCTTCTTCATTTACTTGGTCTTAACAGTTACACTGTCAAAGTCAAACACTTCTAATTAAAATCTCACATATGCAAAGCAATGCACGCGTTCTAATGCATTCTGTTCTAATGCATGCATGTGCATATTGTGCATCTGATCAAAATCAACACTTTTCTGCATATTGTAACACATCCTTCCTACCAGCACCGGCAACCTTTCTCCTTTGACACAAAGAAGGCTGGGAAATGCTTTGTGCATAGTATGCCAAGAAAATACGCCAACTGTCTTTATCTTTTGATAGTGTGCATTGGTGATGCAAACTGTTAGCTGTCAGGCTGTGCATCTACGGGGGAGCAGACAGTGAGCAGTTTATGTAACAGTGATTACAAGCTCGGGATTTAGTAAACCACTGCACACATTAATACTTCTCAGGCCATCTGTTTTGCTTTCTTTCCTAAACATTTAGTATTCTTTAGCATGCATGAAAGAGTTTTCAGTGTTTGTGTAAATGGGTAAACTTAACAACTGACTTTATCGCAGAAAGTAAACTTTCCCAGAGATATATGAACACTTTTTATCACTGTCTAACAAAGTCTCAAGATGTTTCAGCTTGTTGAAGAGAAAAGTAAATTTCAGATTCCCAATTCTGAGTTATGAGTGTGTCACTAGCATTGGCCTGAGGTTATGACAGAAACTGTCAGCCCACGCTTGAAATAGGCAGAGAAGGACGAATCTCAGATTCTTCACGCCTGTAAATGAAACGCTGGAAGAGGTGACATAATCAACACCTATGCGCTTCAACCGTTCAAGACTGCCAGATCTGTCACTATTTTGGGAGAACCAGCAACCAGGCTTCCCGGTTTCTGAAGCGCGAGAGAGACGCGGTTAATCACATGACGGCTAGGAAAGTGTCAACAGGTGCTCATAAGATTTGCCTGCTGAACCAGGTGTGAATGTCATCAGTCAGGACACAAACACAAGGAATTCATTCAGAGATGAGACCGAGAAAGATGAGAAAATATAGAATCTGTCTTTGCTGCATCACTCTGTGTATATTTCAAACATTTTAAACAAGAGAAATGGACAATGAAATTAAACTGAAAGGCTGACAGCCCCTATATGATACAGTCAAACCAAAAATGATTCAGACACCAGAAGTAATTTTTGATATTTTTTACTAGTGGGTGCAGGACACTATAGTTCATTTATGTAAGTGAGGATAGCAAAATAAAGTGAGAAATGTTGAAGGTGTCTGAATAAATTTTGGTTTGACTGTACATATTTACATTTACAATTAGTCATTTAGCAGACGCTTTTATCCAAAGCGACTTACAAATGAGGACAATAGAAGCAATCAAAACCAACAAAAGAGCAATAAAATGCAAGTGCTATGACAAGTCTCGGTTAGTGTATATATATATATATATATATACACACACACACACACACACACACACACACATAAACTTTCTTCTTTTATTTGGATCCACAAGACAAGCATCAAGAACAGAATTCAAATAATTTGGGAAATCAGTTTGCAAGATGACAGGTACACATGGATATCATATATTCACAAGTCCTTATATTTATAATATTTAACACTCAAGGATAGACAAAACATCTTCATTTCCATATTTGCAAACTCCCTATAATGGCTGAAACTGAACAAAATTTAACAAGCACACACATACACACACACACACACACACACAAAAACACTCCTTTATGCTGCGCTCACACACCATCTCACTCTACACACTTCTGACTCACTCACCACTCTCTCTCTCACACACACACACACACACACACACACACACACACACACACTCTCTCTCTCTCTCTCTCTCACACACACACATACATACAAAGAAAACAAGTAGATAGAATAGAAAAAAAATATAGAAAGCTAGTGTTATAGTTTTATTTTTTAAGAAAAACAGGTAATTAGAAAATGAACAGAGAGTGCAAGTGATAGAGGGTTATATATATATATATATATATATATATATATATATATATATTAAATAAAAAAGAAAACAAATAGATAAAAATGAATTATAATAGAGAGTGTTAGAGTTAGAGGGTCAAATAAAGATGTAAGAGATGTGTTTTCAGCCGATTCTTGAAGATGGCTAAGGACTGAGCAGTTTGGCAAATATTAAAAATATTTGGCAATGAAAGTGATTCTGTAACTATGATGAAACCATATAACTATTATTATGAGTATTGTCTAAAGAAATGGTGCAAAACGTGGGGAGTTTGAGTGCTGAAATGTTTTGCGATCCCTACTGCAGAGATAATGCTGGTGTGGAGCTCTCCATGGTTCTGAACGCTGAGCACCGGATACGCTGTCCCCGACCGTATGACTGTCGCTTTCTGTTGGTCCAGCGGATGACAGGGTCTACAGCAAGCTGTCACACTGGAGTGGCTCATCTCAGCATGGGCCTGTCTCATCAACCTCCAGCGGCTCGGAGAGTACCTCTAGACACGCCATTGCACTGCAAAGCCAAGCTTGTACTAGAGACAGACAATTTGCGAGCTATTTCAGTCTCGTCTGAGGGGCGGCCACTGTCAGGTCAGGCTTAAAGACAGCTATCATGCAGTTTTCTATATTTCTATATCTCTATATTATAATATCTCTACCATATCTCTATGTACCACAAGAAAGCTGTGGAAGTCATATGACAAGGGTTACTTGTAGGGCATATACTCTTAACACATGCTGAATGGGCAACCAGACAAAGGTCATATGTTAAAGATGTATCATGAAGAGAGTCATATGATAAGGGAGTCTTCACAAAATAGAATGAGGGGCTAGTTTACCACCGGTAGAAAACAACTTGTTGACCACAGTTGACACATTGACCACAACGTGATATGTAAAATATAATTGTGGAATGGTATATAACCAGAGCAGTAAGACCCAAGAGATTCGGATGTGTATAGCTGGTCATCTCGACTCTATTGTGTGCCAATAAAGTCTAATCTTGACACCTGGAACCCCGGCTTTGAGACACTTCTTTAACAAGAGAGAAACTGTGCAAGCCACAACAATAACAAAGAAGAAAATATTCGTTGTCACATCCTGTCATAAATTAGGATTTTAACAATGTATATTTGCATGAAAACGAAACCTAGTGGGCTGCCTCCATTGGCACTATCCTCACTTTGCAGGCTTGCCTTCTCAGCAAAGCATTGCAACCAGCTCAAAAATACATTTTAAATGATGGACAAAGTGAGAGTGTTGTGCTGTGTAATCTATGTTTATTGCAGTATTGTGTGTGTAACTTACCAACATGTGAACTAATAGTGTTTTCTAATAGGACTTGGTAGGGATGTTCCGATCAGATTTTTTTGTGCCCCCGATCTGATCCAAGTCATTGAATATTGAGTATTTGTCAATACCGAGTCCCGTTCCGATACTTGTATTTTTCTCGTTCTATTTTTCTGATTTTCGAGTCATTTTTTGGTAACACTTTATTTCAATAGTCCACTTTAGACATTCTACTAACAGTAAGTAACTTTGCAACTACATGTCAACTAGCAGTCATTAGAGTATTAGTAGACTGACTGCTTAATATCTTCTAACTAGTGCTGTCAATCGATTAAAAAAAATAACTAATTAATCGCACATTTTTCTAATATTAATTGAAATTAATCACGATTAATTCCACCTAACATTAAAGTTTTTAAATATACTTTTATATTGCAATAATTTCGCATTCAATCTTCAAATGTACAATGTACACACAACATAAAGACAGTATATTTTTTAATATTCCTTTAATGGCATCTTTTTTTATGATTGAAGGCCAGCATCACTGATATCAATACTACTGATGTCTCTATAAAATAGTTTTTCCCCGGAATATTTAACCATTGACTGTAGCCATTCAGCATTACAGTATAATTGAGAGCTATCAATTTTAAAATTTATTAGACTTAACTTCTAATTTAAGTGAACTTAAAACAATCTTCACATGAACCCATTATAATAAATGACATATTTACCTACTTGTGCCCTTCTGCAGAAATATACAGAAAATGAATACTTACCAAACACTAAATTCTAAATTAATAGATGAACCACTTAAAGCTATAAAAGTTATTGATTTCCTCTTTTTTTCTTTGGTTCTTGGATTAATAGACATTAATAGACAGCAGCTGGTTATTAGCTTATTTGCCTGCTATAGCTTTAAAAGCTGCTGCTGCTGAACGTGACGTGGATATGACATGCGTCTTATTTTCTCACAACTCTCTTTACCTTTTCTGACCCACTTCAGGTCTTAAATTCTCTACTAATGAGCGGACGAGTTGAATCGGGTGTTTTAGATGAGGGAGACAGTGCTGGGGTGCCTTAGGACAGTTTTTAAAATCATTTCAGAGACATGTTCTTAAATGTGACGCATATATAACATATTGCATGCATGCAGTTTTAAGGCAGCTTTAATCGCCATTTTGGTAACTTCATGCCTTAACTGACGGCATAACTAGGACATTGCATGCATGTAGTTTCTTTTTCGCTGTTTGATATGAAACAGGCTACAGCACAGTATCTTTTCCGCGCTCGTTTGACTCACGCCTGGCGCGGAGGCGACGTTACAGAGCGCGATTGAAACGTCTCCCGTTTGATGTGGTCATAAAGACGTTCTGCATCTAAATAAACGCAATCCTTTTCTTGAAAAAAGAGACAGAGGCAGCAGTTGCGAATGGGGTGGCCAACCCTAGCCCCGCCCCTGCATTAATTGCGTTAAACATTTTTAACGCCTTAATCAGAAAAAAATTAATCGCATGCGTTAACGCGCTAATTTTGACACCACTACTTCTAACACTTTATTTTGATGGGTCCACAACATACAACATACTGACTATGAGAAACTTTGCAAGTGTCAACTTATTCTACTAACCCTAAACCTACCTCCTGAGAGTTAGTAGACATGTAGTTGCAAATTAATGAGAATTAATTGACATGTAGTAGTTGACATATAGGTACAAAGTTACTTATAGTTAGTAGAATGTCTAAAGTGGACTATCGAAATAAAGTGTAACCCATTTTTTTTTACTAAAGTGCACATCTAATACGTTAAACACGGAAGCTCCAACATGTGTGAGGCACTAAAACAGACCTCATTCATTCTCTCGCGTCACACATGCGCATTTGAGCATCTTCTTTTCCTTTTAATGGAGGTTACTGGAAGGTATATACCGCCACCTACTGCAGGACACCAGCATGACAGCTGACATAAAATAAAGATCAGGCTTAGGATAGCCCATACCAATCATTATTTTTTTAAAAAAAATGCTTAATCGGCCGATCCCCATCCTTGAGATTGGCTCGGGACATCTCCAGTACTTGGATGTCGGAAATGCTAAGCTAACACTACAATGTAAAAAAAAAAAAAAAAAAAAGTTGAGCCAACTTAAAATTTTAAGGCAACCAGCTTCAGGAGATTTTTGAGTTCTCTCAACTAATTTTTGTAGGTGATTCTCAACTTTTTGTTGTATAAACTTAAAACAACTAGTTGAGAAAACTCAAAAATCTGCTGAAGCTGGTTGCCTTAAAATTTTAAGTTGGCTCAACTTTTTTTTTTTTTTACAGTGTAGGAACTTTTAACGCAAATGCCCCCTCAAATTGGAGTCCCGACTCGGATACTCAAAAGAACTGCAACAAACCTGACTTCAGAATCCAAGATGGCTGCTCAATGCATCAACCAAATGTGTGGCACTGGTCCTGACAAGTGAAGCCACAACATTTCAATCGCCCCCTGGTGGATGTCTGCGGTATAGCTTATAAACTCTGCCCTCTCCATGTAAACGAATGGGACATGAGTCAAACTTAAAAATCAAATTACACTTCAAACATGTACATGGACATGATACTTAGACAATATTTGTGCAAAACACTGCTTTATAACGTGATTTTTTTTATTAACTGGTAATGCTAACAATGGAGGCATCTGTTTTGGTTTTCCGATTTGTGTACTGGAACGTGGTAAACTCAGGTGTGACACAATTTCCAAATCTGACATCCAACTTCTGATGTAAATGGAACGCAACAATATGGAATTACCCATTGGTCAAATATTGCATGTGGCTTTCTGCTTGTGTTGCTACCTATGTGAGGTGATCAAAATCAAATCACTTATTAGATTCCATTTCAGGTAGCAAAAAAAGCTCATAAAGGACTCACTCCTGACTGATCTCAACAATAGACGCTACATGTCTTTCTCATTGCTGATACTGCTGGACTCTCTGAATTTAGCTCCTGCACTGGATCTCCATCATTGTGTCTCCTTCATTGTATTCCTTGTGTGCTCCACCTCAAGAGTTCAGATGCTGACAAATCTGCAAGGACATTGCAATCACACTCAAGTTAATTCATCATTGAGTTATTGAACAGTCTCTTACCTGTTTGTCTCCTTTCTGCAGATGAACTCCCTGCACTTTTGTTTACTATCATCTTGCGCTTGCGATGGGTTTTTCATGGCTATTTTTAATATTAAAGGAAAATTGGTTGAATTCAAAGAAGTGCTGAAATGATTTTCACTGTATGCTAATTGGATAGGATGAAAGTACGCAATAAATAACCTCTCATGATAGACAGACAGTGGCCTCCCACCTGGGTGCTTGTCGTCATGCTCGTATCAGTCAACATCAAGCTCGACTGGCCTCTCCTTGAACTGTGACCACTTGGCTAAATGCCACCATGCCTTTTTTGCCATACTGTGTCTGTGTTGGAGCCACTGGCCGTGCATGTTCTACCCTTTATCTCTTTCTTGCTCCCACCTCTTTTATCACCTCTTTCCACACTTTTCTTTAAAGCGAAAGCACTTGACATTGCTCATCCCAAAAATAATCAGTTCAACATGGGAACATAGAATAATTGCATGTTCTTCTGGTGAAGCTGTTCCTTTTCTCATGTTCTCGTTGTGTTTCCTCCACACTTAAATGGCAAAGGGTGAAATGCCCCCTAGTGTGCATTAAGTACCAGTCTGTCAGAGATTAGAGCTCTGCTCAGTTAGGTGCAAGCTATGGTCAGAACCGTTTACATAGCTGGTCGCTTTTAACATTAAATTCTTTTGACTCTATAAAAGAGTCACGGGTTAGAGCAATATATTTAAAGCTACACTTGAGCTTGTTTAATTTACTGGATATTTTTGCACTATGTCACGAGTCATTTTTAGAGGCATAATACTGATTTATAAATATGAAGAGATGCCATTGGTAAAGGTAATAAAAAATACAAAATAGCATTAATATAAGACACAATGGAGGAAAGGGAAAGGAAATCGTCCTGCTTTCAAGTGGAAAAGATGCTTTAAAGACAGTAATTACTACCCTCTCACACGAGAACTGTAATCACGTTTAAGCCTCCTCTGCCACGATGGTAAATCTTCAGAGTGGGGAAACTGATGAAGGTCAAGAGTTTAGAGGGTTAGACAAAGACTGCATTACTTGTAAGGAGCCCAAAGTCATCATCCAAAGAGACTGTTAGAGCGCTAGAGCATAATTTCCTAAACCTATAATCACTAATTGACCAAACTCTGCTGTAAGATGATAGCACCGTAAGTGCTTTTCACAGGTGTATAATAGGGGCTGAAACTATTAAAACATTGTAAGAGTAGTTCACCCAAAAATGAACATTTTCTGAAAATGTGCTCACCCTCAGGCCATCCAAGATTAAGATGAGTTTGTTTCTTCAACAGATTTTGAGAAATGCATCACTGCATCAGTGTCTCAGCAATGGACGCTCTGCAGTGAATGGGTGCCGTCAGAATGAGAGACCAAACAGCTGATAAAAACATCACAATAATCCACAAGTAATCCACACCACTCCAGTCCATCAGTTAACATCTTGAGAAGACAAAAGCTGTGTTTTTAAGAAACATTAAGCATTCATTCAAGACATTTTAATACAAGTCCAAAATACAAGTCTAAAATACAAGCCAAAACAGCTCTAAACAACTATGTGGGTGGATTTTGATGTGAGAGGAAAACAGGAGATGGACTTTCTCACTGGAGGAAGCGTTATAGATTATCAACTCCAGAAGTGACAAAAACTGCCTTAATGATGGATTTGTTTCTTACAAACATGCAGCGTTTTACTTCACAAGACATTAATTGATGGATTGGAGTTTATTCCCACAAATGAAAGAAACCATTTGTTTTGTTCAGTTCTTCTTTCAACAGCTTAATGGTTGGATATGAAGAATACAGTCAACTCTTCAATTTGTGTAAAAATTGAGAAGATGGAATGAGAATATTTAATTATTCGTCCTATTATGGTGTTAGAAACTTCTTGGGTGTCACAAATATAAGGAATGTTTTTTTGTTTTTTTTTTTACACTAATTTTGTACTAGAGTAAGTTTCTTCTGCCAGTTGACAATCACCCACGGGATTATTTATCTAGGTCATTAGCATCATCAGCATTATAGCAAACGACTGGAGGCTGTGTCAAGATACGGAATTTGCATAATAAGCATTCCGCATTCCATGATGCATGCAATAATGCTTGAATTAATTAAACAAGAGCAATACACTAATAGACATTTGACCATACCTCATTTTCCCTGTGGCTCTGCTCGCAGAGGTTCAGAAAGATAACAGCTGCTGACAGGCGCTAGAAGTTTTACAGAAAGTTAGCTCGAGCAGATGGAACCAGCTCGGCAGCACTGTGTTTCCATGGTAATGTGAAGTTAACCTTATTTTCGTGTAGCATTTCTCATTTCCTTCGCAACACAGACAAATCACACTCACACTCACACACTTGAGCTAAATGTGTCCTTGTGCCACACTTACACAAATAACCCAAGGGTATTTTCATCTACATTAGCATAGCTTCTGTCCAGCATACTCAAGGTGCCTTCAATCATCTCTCAGAAATATGCAAGCATGTGTGTAGGGGGAAATAAGGAGCATCAGAGGCAGGGGCTACCTTTGATCTATGGCTAGTCCTAGATAGATAAATATTGTAATGCTCCCCCAGATTATAACAGCAAAGTGTGTGTTATCAGTGTTAAATCTTAAACCATTTGGCATAGCCAAAAAGTGCAATTCTTTATTGTGTCCATTTCATACATCACTTTAGACAGATATGCAGAGATAATGAGATTTGCAATCGCTTACATCAAGAGATGTGAACTATTCTGTTGTCTGCAGCTGTGGATTTATTCAATTTAAGGCATATTACCCAAAGCGTCTAATTTGAAGTTTTTTTTTTTTTACTTAAAGTCCATTAATTTAAAATATTAAATCTAAAAACATGTGTCCACAAATGCCTCGTTAACAAACAGACATACTTTGATATTCAACATGATACAATGCCACAAATCACTTTGACTGACTAATTCTTACAAAAGCTGATAATCAGAAGATATTACAAAATAGCCATTCATCAGATGTGTTGAGATGAAAGGCACTTAAATCATTAAGTGTACACTAGTGTACATAAGTCAACTTCAAGTCTAAATTTAAAGGTTCATCATAAATAATAAAAATAAAAATAAAAAATGCTTAAAAAGTAGAATTAAAGGGATAATTCACCAAAAAGGTACAGTAGTCATTGACTATGAAATACTATGGAAGTCAGTGGTAAGTGTTTGGTTACCACATTCTTCAAAATATCTTCTTTTGTGTTCAGCAGAAGAACAGATTTGGAACAAATTGAAGGTGAGTAAATGTTGACAGAGTTATAATTTTTGAGTGAACTGTCCCTTTAAAGTGCAAAATCACTACAAAAGTCATAAAGTATAAGTATAATGTTAAGTTCTTTAAGTATGATGCAATGGTGCAAGTTGGTTAGTTTAACAGCACTGGCTGTTCAGACCAATGTCTGATAAAGGGCACATTTTAAAACTTTTGAAAATGTATTTGGCTTCAGTAGAATGCATTTGCCTAATGCATAAATATAGATCTAAATATTAATATATTAGTTATGCCAACCAACCTCAAAATCATTTTTACCTAAGGAGTTCATTTTAGTTTTGAAATAAAACAATTAAAAGCAAACGTTTTCAATTGTCGTGAATGAACAGCATTGGTAAATATCTTGAATAAGAGGATTTGGGAAATTATATCTGAATTAATCCGTGATCAAAACTGCAAATATTCAGTTGCATTTCTATGACAGCAACCTGTAATGACCCAGACGTTAATCCCAACCAACAAAGCACATTTTGTTTATTTCCATTTGAATTCTGTGAATGCTTCTAAATGAATGATTTGTTTTCGAAGCTTTTGACTTTAAAGAGTCTCTTTCAGGTCCTACACATTCAAGAGTAATACAAGGCCTCCTGCCAATACAACCTTGTCTGAAGGTCAAGACCTCAGAGAATTGAGGATTTTGACTGCTTCCTCTCAGTTACGACTTTCACCAACTAACAACCCCAGCAGCCCATGTGCCAAACCCATTATCTACCTCTGGATCCATGAGCCCAGTTCAGCCCATTAGCAGCTGAATGAGTTGTGTTTGTTAGGAGACCCACACATCTGCAAACATTTTCTCTGCCAGATACCCATGGATAGCTATGCAGGGAGGACATTCAGTGCATTCAGACCAGCAGAATAAGCAGGTAATCATTAATGTGCAGACATCCTAGCATGGTTATTGGAAACTTCTCCTACTGTGTATTTACAGTCACCTCCCACGCACAGGCAAGAGATGTCGATGCTAACTGCTGTCACTCCAGCGATCACATGCTCGTCCAGGCAGGCTCAAGTCTCTATAGACTCTGACCCAGCTGGTAAACAAGACTCTTTACTTCACACAGAGAGATCATTAGAATGTCCTTGCTACTTTAATTGCTCAGCTATTAGGGAGTTATTGTCCCTTTACTATGAATGTTTGTGACAAAATGATAAATGAATGAATGAATAAATAAATAAATACGTTCGTTCTCAATAATTACATGAATCCATTTGGGAATTGCTGAAATTGCTGCCATTATGAAATAGGAAAATCCAATATGCTTGGCCATTGGTTCCAAATGTATAAAAATAAAATTGCTGTAAAATAATAATAACACAGAATTCACAGAAGGGAAAAAAAACAACAACAACGTAAAGATCCTGTTATAATACATATGATCAGCATTTGGCCACATATTCTCATCCACTTCATATCTGTCGTCTCTTGCTATACACCTTGGATAGAAACACTTAGCATGCCTTATCCTCCTCTTCAGAAGAGATTCTCTGCAGTAGCCATCCATTGCATCCAGGAGGGACAATTGGTAATGTGGCCGGTGATCAAACACTTTCCACCTTCAGGCAGAAAAAGATTCCTCAATGGGGTTAAGGATAGAAAAAAACAGAGAAAACTGTACGAGGGAGAGGAAATGAAGCTTTTACTACAGCAATTCTGTCACACATTGTTTTTCTACTGTGCATTCTATAGTCATGATGACTTTTAGATTGAAGACGGCACACATTTGACAAACAAAAAAATGTAGGCTGGTTTATAGTAAAGAAAAAACAAGACAAAACAAAAAAAAACTATATATTTCATTTTGTCTGTTCTATTCAGGTGGAATTGAAACATGGCAATTAATGCAGTTTTTGTAATGCCATCAACTGCTAGTATTTTGTTAGTATTTTTGTTAGTATATGTTCCCATTCAATAGAAAACTTGCTAGTGTTTTGATAGAATGATGAAATACTAGGTCAGGTTTTAATAGAGTTAAGTCCAGATTTACTAAACAGGGCAAATTAGCAGAAAAGCACAATTCCAGAAAAGCGCCAATGGGAAAGTGGAAAGTTCTGCAGATGATGTACTGACAATGTGCAAGTTAAAGAAAACAGATGAAACAACTCATTTCCATAATGATCACTGCAATCTACCATAAGGATATGTTCAGATAATGCCTTCCTCTGGCATTCCAAATAAATTAATATGAGTGGAAAAAAATCTCTCCCTTCTACTACGCATGCTTTGTTCTCTGTGGTGTCTCCTCCTGGAAGCAACAATCGTGGCCATGTCAAGCACAAAATGGGTTAAACATGCTTTTTTGGAAGGTAAATAATGGTGCAAATACCAGTAAATTGACAACTGCAAACCTTAGTAAATCGCGTAGTGCTATTAATTTAAATACTCTCCAAATGCATTATGCAGGTCAGCTGCAAAAAAGACTGTGTCCATGCCTTTCCATAGACAATTTTTCACTGCATGTCTTCAGTAAAGCCAAACTGTTAGTAAACCTGGTCCTTAGGGTCTATTGAGAAGCTGGGCGACCAGAAGTGAGGGAGCGTAGTGACCAAAGCGGCCGGGTCCAGATGCTGAAGTGTTCATTGTTCATTTAGTGCACTGCAATTTGTTCTGTGTGAACACCGGCCCCAAGCACTAGCACAAGCACAAGCTTTTCATCATGGCCGGACTGACTAGATGGACTGCATCGTTAAATAAGAGACTGTCACAAAATGTTATTACTTACAGAAAAAGACAAACATGGCAAGGGAATGATCACTATCAGTTTTCAAAAATAATTATTGGCATACATGATTATTGACATGTGACACTGTTCATCCATTAAAGAGCATTGCACTGGAATTCCTGCTCAGCTTCTGTGAACGGTACTATTCACTATCACAAGGTGCACATTTTCAAAACATTTAGTATGAACATCTAAACTGTTCACACAGTTGTCAGGCAACCCAGGCCACCTACACTACGGCCTCCAAACATGACTGCTGCATTCCAGACTGGATAAATCTGCCTCCAAAGGGCACTTCAGATTGAGAACAAACAAGGTCGCTACAAACTGAAGTGCTCAAAGCTGGCATGAAGGATTTTGAAGGGTACAACTGATGCACACTTCGCTCCCATGACTCTTTTGCACTGGTTTAATTGTGCAAAGATGGCACCTCCTTAATAAGTTTGGCAAGATGATCCAGATGTGCATTCCAAGGAACTGTTTTTGGTCCCCTACACCCTTCATTCCTTCGAAGATCTCACTTTTGAGTTTGAACTCTTTGAAGCAATTAGAGCATAGGAATGAGCCCTTCAGAAAGGAGCACAGCTACATTGGTTTCAGTCACTGGAATTCTGCACACAATGTAAACTGAAAACTGCTCTGGGAAATTCTAATGAATATCCTTTCACAGTTGGGATGGTGGCCCATATGACCATCGAGGGACAGGGATTGACAGTAAGGCAAATATGAGTGTTAACTTTCAATAAGTACATTGCCTTATAATGTAATTACTAGGGTAAGACAAAAGTGAGTGTGAGCACCAGTAGTTTTCAACATCTTCCTACTACAGTCATGGAGCTTCTCTGTAAAAACCCTGAAAGCAGCGCTGGGATCACACTTGACTTTAAGCCAAATGGAAACCTTTGAAATTTCTCCAGGTAACTACTAAGGTCTCAGCAGTGCAGGTCCGAAGGCTGTGAAGGCCTGGAATGGTATGCTATCCACTCCTATCCACTAGAAAATCAATCACTTGCATTAATTCTTTTTATTAAAAACCATCCTGTCGTAAGACTGCAATATCATTCATGAAATCCACAACCAGATAACACCTATGTCCTATGAAGCCTTTGGCAAACTCCAAATAATGCTTTCATATAAGATGCCTGCAGTGAAATCCCTGGGATCGCAAGGTATGATCATGTACCCCATTCCCAAGTACTTTCTGGGACAAACTGCAAGAGCATGGAGGCCACATTTAATAAACGACAACTGCGCTGGCTTGGGCTTGTTATCAGGATGCCTCAAGATCACCTGCCATAGCAAGTCCTATATGGACAACTTCATCTGGTTGCCAGTTTGTAGGGGGCGAGAAGAAGAGCTACGTATAAAGACAGACGTATAAAGAGGAGAGCAGAACACTATTTCAACACACTATTTCCCTGTTTAATACTGTAAAGCTTCTTTGACACAATCTGAATTGTAAAAAGCGCTATATGAATAATGGTGACTTGACTTGACTATCTTTAAGGAAATGTCAAATCATTACCTCACAAGTAGAAACTGCAACTAAATGTTCCCCCTAGTGACTGCTTTGGCAAACAGGGGTGTGTTTCCCGTACAATGACGTAACTCGCTGCTTAACCACCAACGTGCCATGCATTGTTGTTGAAACTAACTAGCTAGTCACGACTGTTTTCCGAACATGGTCGCATCACCTTAGTAGTAACACTTTATAATAACTGCACACTATGAATCATAAGTTAAGCATTAGTAAATGGTCAATTCATCTGTTATAAATCACTGTTCCAACATTAATAGGCATTAGTAAGCAGTTTATAAAAACAGCTATAAATGTTTTGTTCTTGAGCAAATCTATAATGTTTAATAGTTGTATTTTCATACTTTATTAATGATCAATTTATAATTTCTAAATTTTTGCATTATTTACAAACCAGTTATTTATGAGTTTTCAGTGGTTCATAAGATAATTTGTGTAAGTGTAAGTAAATTATTAATAAACTATTTAAATGTACATTTATAAATCTAATTATTTAGACACATGATAATATTTGCTTAGTGTGTTAATAAATGCTTTATTAACACATGTTCCTGCTGTAATTCATGATTAAGTAAGGTGGTTATAAAACATTTAGTAGTTGCCAGCCATCTATTTTTGTGAGCTCATCTAAAGTGAGGAATATTTATACCTTGTAAAGCGTTTACAAGGAGATTTAAAGGCTCATTTATCTCCCAAACAGAAAAGTTAAACAAACACAACACAGAGGGATACAGAACACAGGAATATTTTTTCAAGATGCAAAAAATGAAACTGTACAACCGTACACTTGATAAAAAATGAAAAATTTCATAGAAAAAAAATAAAAATAAAAATTCAAGCATACAGTTTCATTTTTTTTTTTTTTGCATCTTGAAATAAGTATTTCTGAGTTCTGTATCCCTGTGTGTTGTGTTTGTTTATTTTTTCTGTTAGGAAGATAACTGAGCCTTTACATCTTTGTAAGATATGCTTACGAATCAAGAACAAGGCATTTATAGCTGTATTTATAAACTGCTTACTAATGACTATTAATGTTGGGACAATGCTTTATAAAGGATGAACTGACAATTTACTAATGCTTACCTAATGATTCATAGCATGCAGTTATTATAAAGTGTTACCATAATTTCTAATTCATTGATTCAGGATTTCCAAGATGCTGCAGTAACATACATGGCAATCAATGACTACTTCATTATTTTTTGATTTATCATGGGTTCCATCTTACATCACACTCCAGGTTTCCCTTACATATTTATGCACATGTGCACTCTACAAAAATGGCGTTTACTGAGGCCTCACTAAAATATATCAATAGAAATGGATATATATATATATATATATATATATATATATATATATATATATATATATATTTGAATGGAATGGAAGATATAGAATATACTGCATGTTAGCTTGGTTATTGTGCTCAGAAGCATAGTTTATGTAAGTCCACATGTCTTAGTAACATTTTAACAACAGGACAGGAGCTGTAGTTCCAACTGTGTAAGTCTGCGATACTGTTTGCGAATGTTTGTTTAAAGTATGGTTTCATCAAGTTGGAACTTGTAACCATATTTGGCTAACAATGCCAACTCTGGAGTAATGATGGACTACCATAATCAATGAAGCATCCATGATTTTGTTCCTAAGAACAAAATCTGACAAGTAGAAACCAACTTGATCTCTCTCTCTTTTTTTCAGCTGAGTATGCAAACACCACTTGCCTTCAGCAGAGCCAATGCAGAATCAATGGACTGGGTGGAAGTATGGAGACAGTGACAGATCAGACAGTATAACCTTTAACCAATAGACATAGCCCTCAAGCAAGGCAATTGTTACAAGGGGTTATTTGTAAGTAAAATTATGTGTTGTTGAAGTCTACAGATAAGACCTCTCAGATGGACAGACATTTTTTGTCATCCTCAAAGCCAAAGAGGGAAGTAATGGCCCATACATTTGAGGATTTGAGGCACAAGTGAGCTTCCACAATCTCAGACTGGGTCTGGGATTGAAAAACGCCACGCTGGAGTGAAATGTTCACGTATTCAAGCGCTCACAGCATGGACATGATGATCAACTGAGAATATCACAACACAAGCCCACCATCTCACAAGCAGGGAGTCAACCGATCAATTCACTGGAGAAAGTGTGTAAGTATAAACCAATTTTTTATGAGTTTGTGAATGAATACCCTTTCACAGCTTGCAGAGCAGGCTGTAGTATGCACAACCCTGAATACAGAACATTCTGAATGGATGATGCCATACTTTCACTTATATAGACACGGCTGTGTCCCACACAGTGCACTGCATCATCTGCCAGGGAACTGACTTGATTTTGTAGGGAGTTCCCATCGCTTCATACACTGACATATATAGAAAGAGATTCATGTTGCTAATATATATATATATATATATATATATATATATATAGCACT
>JAFVLL020043787.1:65315-80315 GCA_021397915.2 Tor tambroides
GTTTTCGGACGCAGCGTCTCGTTCCCTTCAGGGAACCATGGTTACATGCGTAACCTGAGACGTTTTTATTCATGTAAGCTATAGCTTCTGACCTTTAAATGAAAAGAGAATCTTGATTTTAGGACATCAATAACTGCTTTATTTATTCAGAAACACTAGTATCTTAATGCAATTTATGTATTTTACTTTCATTTTATTATATGCCCCCTAAATAAATATCAGGCATTTTTTCTTTACATTTTAAGTATTTATCGGCTGATTCCGATAATGTTCCGATAATATCATGCTTCCCTACTATTTATGCTCCCTGTATTTATTCAGGTCTTAAGTGCATGTGTCCTAACATTTGTCAAGGTTGCTAATACAAGATGTAGTTTATGTAGTTCAATGTCATGAATCAAGATGTAGTTTCTTCACCAAAAGTAGCAAAAAGCGACAAATGACAGATAACATTCCTCAAGATGATGAACTGTAAAACTGACATTATGGGAATACCCTTCAGGTGTGATGACTATACTGTAAAAAATGACCGTAATTTTAATGGTAAAAAGCTGTGAAAATGCTACAGTAAAAACCTGTTAAATGGTTAACGGTAAGTTCCCCTAATATATACGGTGAAAAACTGCAATAGACATTTCAGACAATTTTATGGTGAAATACCGTTTTTGGAAGTGAAAAAGAATGTAAAATTTACAGGGAAATACTGTAAATTGACGTTCCCTATGTTGCATTTCAAATTTTGTTTGAATTTGATGTTTTTTCTTCGAAATAACTATGTTTCTTCTTAGTTTTTTCTTATCAGTTATGTTTATTAGGATTCTATGTTACATCTAATGTTGTTAAATTAATGTTTATTGCAAATTTCAGTTTAATGAGTCTCACCATGATGGTGTTTAGTGCTTGTGTGAATGACACTGTGCACCTTCTATATATGTTAGTATTTAAAATCTGCTTGTGATGGGTTTTGGTTCATCATGTGACTTTCTCATTACCACCTGCATTTGATGGTTATCAGTGTATTTCAAAGGTACAAAGCAGATTTCAGTACTTCAACAGGTTGGTATATTAACATTATATCAGTTAATAAAATTACGGTATTTAACTGTAAATTTAAGTTAAAACTGTAAAACCTAAAATGTTGCTACCGTATTTTTTACGGTAGAATTCTGGCAACCACAGCTGCCAGTTTTTTACCGTAAATTTTACGGACTTTTTTTTTTTTTTTTACAGTGTATATGAAGCTCAATGAGATTGTCATTCCAGTTCATTAGCTGATGGCATTAATGCACACTCTTAAGGTCATCAGTGCCTCAGAAGAATGCACCCTCGTCTCCACTTCTCAGATCTCTTTTCTTCAGGAAAACTGTTTATCTGCTCATGCTATTTTCAGAGTTTTACTGTGTTTCAGCAACTCACTTTAAGTGGAGTTTATGTTTCTTTAAAGTGGAACACAATGCTGTTTCTTTTTGAGAAAAGGAGAAAGGTTGGCCCATCACCCTGGTTCTGTCTATCTACTTCTGTTTTGGAGAAGTTTGGCAGTAGGCAGGCAATGCTCTTCCCCCGTGAGTGTTCAGGATGCGCGGACTGATTTGTCGCTTCAGGCTATCAAAATTTGGCTTGTGCAATCGATTGCTCCACAACTGATTCTGCTCTGCCTGCTCTATGGTGGTTTGTATGTGATACTGGGATTTGCATTTGGGGGCAAAGTTCACCAGTTCCAGTTCTTCCCTTAGGCCTGGCCTTATCACCTTGTGCCTTCACAAAGTGCATGGACACTGCTCTGGATCTGTTCAGGCTCAAGGGCATATGTGTTTTTAATTACCTTGAGGACTGGCTGATTTTAGCACAGCATTGCATCAGCATTGCCATACTGTTCTCGATCACCTATAGAGGCCAGGTCTACGAATATCTTCAGAAGAGTGTTTTGTATTCCTGGGAGTGGAACTGAACTCACAAACAAAGCAGAAGTGATAGAGTCCAGTCATTTTGCCTTTGTCTGCCTTAGGTCTGCATGCTGGCTTATGGATCTCATAACAATGGTGATACTGTTGGGCCTGCTTAATGTGAGACTGTTTCAGTGGTGGGTCGAAAGTTGAGGTATTGGTCCCTGTTGGCATTCTCAACGCACAAACAACTTTAGTTTTCTGACTCTGGGTGTTCCTTTGGGCAGAATCTGCCAAAGCAAGATGATTACGACAGATGCCTGTGGAGTCTGGAAGAGCGATGATCTCATGCGTCACATAAACTCCTTTGAGATGATGTTGAACTTTCAAGCTTTGAGCTATTTCCAACCAGACATTCAGGACAGACAATGTGTCAGTAGTCTCACACATAAGTCTCAGATTCGGCAGATGTTCAGAAAGGTAGAGGTGGATCGCTTTGCTTCAAGCATCTTCTGCCGGTGGAGCTCTCTGATTAGTTCTGGTCTTTCGTCAGAAATTACAAAGAACATTCTGAATGCAAGAGCCTTCAGCTATTTGTGTCATAGTGCAAAGAACGGGATCTGGATCCAGTTCACTGCCATGTCTTTTGGTGTGGCCCCAGATACACTTTAGCTGGATGTTACACAGTGGCTGCTAATCATGCACCAACTGATGGTGTTGCTTTGGGGAGGGAAAAATTGTTCTTTGTTTCATGTAAGATGAGACGACTGAGAATCTTCCAATATGCTTTTGTTCCATCTTGAGACTAGAAGGTTTAACAGGGCCTCCCTTTGAACTGTTGGAGTCAGGTTTAGAGAGAATAAGAAGGTTTGGTTCTTGCCCTTGGTCTAGAGGGTTTCAATAGTGTCAGCTACTGACACAGCTTCTCATTCTCTACTCAGGGAACCTGGGATAGAGCCTCTCATCCAAGTGTGGCTCGACAAAGTGAACAGACATGAATATGAAAATTATGTTCACTCATTTCTGTACAGCTTGTTCCAGTGATCATCTAAACCAGTTTTGACAAAACTTGAAGGAAGAGTAGCAGAAAAAATGGAATATAGTAAGTACATTTTAAGTACCCACAAGTCCTATAATGGGCTAATGTAAGATATTGAATATGATCAATGTGAGAGGATTAATCAGGTGAACTAAAAATGTTGTTTCTGAAACATAGGGTTATAACCAGCATGCAATTTGTGAAATGTGTCTTTTTTTTCGTGAAAAAATAAATAAATAAACCACTGTGCAACTATATGGACTATGAAACCTGTTAGGCTATTTCTGTCAGCTGTTAAAGTAACATTTATAGAATAATTATGAATTCTAGAAAAAATATATTATTTGATATTGAGAAAATTTGAATCATAGAGAAGATGATGAAACTTGGTAACGATGACAATAATTTCTTAATTTCTGTCTGTAGTGCAAAATCATGCAAAATCAGTTGGTAGTTATTGATATTTCAAGTAGAATAATGAGAATAACGGGCACTAAACTGATCAACAAGAGGACACCACATCCTATTTCAATTATAGGCCTATTAAATACAGATTAAATACTTTGTTCCCACTATTAAATACACATTAGGCAATTTTCCACTTTTTGGAATGTGGTGGGCAATGGTGGGAAACGTTATTGTGAATAGCCGTTGCCAACAAGGCATTCAGTTTTTTTTAAGATAAAAAAACAGTGTCACATCCCTGGCCCCTTAGTCATGTTTCAAAGTGCATTTGTAGAAAACAAGTTCACAGAATTGAGAATATGAATATAGTTTTGCAAGGCTGCAGTCAAGCTACCCAGCAAGAGCTAAGGGACAGACAGCTCTCAGATGCAACTTTTAACATCTGTCTGAGATGCAAACGCTTGGGAATCCAAAGTGCCCAGTCAGGAGACTTAATTCAAGAGTAACCCGACAAGCTGACAGAAAAACAAAATCTATCCTCTCTGATATGTGTTACATAATACATCACAGACACACAGAACCCTCCTGGCACAGTTTAAAACTTTGAATACTGTTGTGCTCACTGTCAAATTAAAGATTTATGGTTATGCAGTTTGCATGCTTCTCCTACAAGCACTAACAATCAATGCATGCAGCCTTTTAATAAAGTATTGAAGAAAACTTGAAGATTTAACTAAGCTGTAACTGAAAATGGATAACTGTTTAAGATAAAAGAAGAAACAGAAAAATGTTGTTTTTTGCAAAATTTGAGTAAGATCCCCAAATTGTGTTCTGTTCCAAACCTGCCTTCCTAGTGAGCTGCCGACCTAGATAGCTTTTAAAGGATTTTCGGGATGTGCCTGAAGCTGAATACCTTAATCGGAAAGGCATGGATGATGACTTCTAAACAAATAATGAATTCTAATGAATAATATAAAAAATATGCAGTATATGAAGTCACTCCTTGTGCTTTCTCGAAAACAGGTGAGCCAGGTGACAGCACATATTTTCGTAATTACAACGCAATAGTGAATGTGTAAAGTGAACGAGTGTAAACTCTATTTCTGATGCGCAGCAGTGTCAATTTCTCATGGCATCCAGAAACATTTCACACTGATTTCCTACAAGGGCTGTGCTGAAATGTTGGCTAGAAGCATATAGATACATAAGTGAAGCCTTATTTGTTGAGGTGTACATATTAGGACATCCTCAGTGTTAATTCACACAGGTGTACAGTCATCGAATCTGTTTAAAGGGATAGTTCACCCAAAAATGAAAATTCTGTCATGAATTACTCACCATCATGTCACTCAAAACCCGTAAGACCTTTGCTCATCTTCGAAATACAAATTAAGATATGAAATCCAAGAGCTTTCTGGTCCTCCATAGACAGCAAGGGAACTACCACGAACAAGGTCCAGAACCATAGTATGGACATTGTTAAAAAAAATAACGACTTCATTCAACAACTCTTCTCCTCCGCATCACCTTAACTCGTAAACAATGAATAAAGTCATTATTTTTATTTTCTTTGCACACAAAATGTATTCACTTCGTAAAATTACGGTTGAGCCACTGATGTCACATGGGCTGTTTTACCGATGTCCTTGCTACGTTTCTGTGCCTTGATTGTGTTAGTACCCTTGCTGTCTATGGAGGGTCTGATAGCTCTCAGATTTCATCAAAAATATCTTCATTTGTATGAACGAAGGTCTTACGGGTTTGGAATGACATGAGGGTGAGTGATTAATGACAGAATTTTTTTGGGTGAACTATCCTGGCAGATCACTCGACCACTGAATGAGTAAGGGGCAAATGTGTTTTGTGTAACAATATATGAATGAAATTATGAGAAATGAGGGATCGGTGCTTTGTCTTTGTATTGCATTTTGTATAACCCTTGGTATTGTCTTTGTAAAGCAATGTTTCTCAATGGCTTTCAAAAAGTGGTGGGGACATTTCTATCCCACACACAAATTACCTTTTGCAGATATTTTATGATAAAAAATATCAAATTTTAAATAAATTATTAAATAATTTTGCCATTGCTACAGATTCAAACACAAATACAAATACTAGTTTTGCTTCTCATCCTTAATAATAATAATAATGCATGAGATTCCAGCTTGTCCTTTGGGTCACAATTGGGTACCAGTTCTCACTATTAACTAACTATTAACTACAACTTTTGCCTCAATAAACTCCTAATTTGCTGCTTATTAATAGTTAGTAAAGTAGTTGTTAAATTTAGGTGGATTAAGGGATCTGAAATATGGTCATGCTGAATAAGGCATTAATATGTGCTTTATAAGTACTAATAAGCATCCAATGTACTAGTAATATGCGTACTAATAAACAACTAGTTAATAGTGAGAATTGGTCCCTAAACTAAAGTGTTACTGCACTTTCCATAAGCACTGTATGAAAATATGTTCTGGCCAAATTCTAAGTCAGCATCACAGGTATACGTTGCTGAGAAGGCAATCGCAAAATGAGCTAAATAATAATGGATGAGCTCAGAGAACTGCTGGACTATTTTATTTACATATATTTTTATGCTTGCTAGAGTATTGTGTCTTTGCAACATGCTAACATCAGACTCTCTGGTCTTGTGTGTACTGTACTGTATGTCTCATGAGGAACCCTGTTTGTGTGGTGCATGGAGTTGCTGCCTAAGTAGATTATTCCAGATCAATCATTTATGAGATTGCATTTCAGTTAGGATGCTGCTTTAGAAAGCAGATACCTAGACGGTACAACAGCTCACTGGATTTGAGGATGTTGGGAATGAGCTGCTGCAGACTGACGCTAACAGCTCATTGATTGCTTAACTTAAAGATCAATTAGGACACTCACCAAACACAGTTCTGGCAGGGACAGATTCCCTGTTTAGCCAGAAGGACACCTGGGACAGGATCACAGTCATGATGCACGGCAAATAAGTCTGGATGACAAAGTAACCGATCTTCCTTTTGAGGTGGAATTGTGTTTTCATGACAACATACTCTCCTGGAAGTGCAAGAGAAAGAGATTTTTTTTTTATATACATTAATTAATGTGTATATTAGGACAGTCAATTAAACATGTTAATTTACCACGGTTCACTATAAAAGAAATTAACACAAAATGAATGCAATTAATCATGCTCTCTAACCCGTACGTATGACAACAGCAGCCCAGAATGAGTAAGTCTACTTCACACAGACAGACCTGACTTCTAAAACTACTTTCTGTCTATTCAGTGATTTCCTCATCTTCTACAACAATATCTTTGAAGTATCTTTATTTAGGGACTTCTCAGCAAATACTGATATGCTGTTTCATTTTCTATTTCTTTACTCTAATGTATATAATACTGCTTATACAGTATGCATTTATTATAATGCTAGATCATGCATTATTCATTAATCACTGAAATGCATATTTTTTGTTTCATGTTTTTTTCATGAATTGTCCATATCCATGTGTATAGAAAATATCATGGTGTTTATGCACATTATATCTGATGCTGCAACTGAATTTCCCACATGGGAACAAATAACCATATAGTGCTCATATGTCTCGTATGTGTTTTCTTCTGGAAGATGTGATATTTAGAGCATTTGGTCATGTGCAAAATCATTCCTAGTTAATATTAGAACAATTCAGGAGATGCTCATGGTAGAATGTATATGAATCTGATGTTTATCAGATGGTTTATATACAAATATGATGCTTGAAATAGAACATGCTCTTTCCAGATGATGCTCTTTTTCACATTTCGGTATTGTGCTTATTGAAAAGCAGAGTATTTGTGTTTTAGTCTAAATTAGCTATCATTAAACTGCCATTTTTTCTTTAATACAAAATTCGGTAACACTTTATTTTAAGGTGTCCTTCTTACACGTTACATGTACTTACTATTATAATAACACTGAATTTTGCATAATTACATGCAAGTAACCCTAAACCAAAGCCTTATCCTAACCCTAATCATATAGTAAATACATGTAGTTCATTAATATTACTCAGTGCTTAAATGTATAATTACACTATAACAAGGACACCTTAAAATAAAGTGTAACTCAAAAATCTTTCATCCCGAATTATATTAACATACTAACAAATCTGAGTAAATAGTACAGCACCACAATGACTTTTCTGCCACAGTGAAGAGCCAACCATCAGTCAATCAAAATATTGTAAATGAAAGAGTTTCCTGACTGATTGATAATGACAAGGTATTCATCGTTTGACAACTAAATCCATCAAATCATATTACTGAAAAGGGACTTTGGATTCTTTTGTTAAAGTAGCAGTATCAACTGGCCAATAAAAGAGGGAACATAATAATAATTTGCACATCCACAAGGGAAATTATAAAAATCTGGAGCATGCTGCTTTGGCTAAACTTGCTAAAACAATGGATAGGCTTCATTTCTAAACATCAGAGGGTGGAAACACACACCAGTGCTGGACTGCACCACACCAGAGTCGACCGTCTGTCCCATCAAGTCATACTGATTGAGACGAGAGCCATCATCAGCCACGACCACAGACTGAGCTGCCCCTCGCGTCCACACATACACCACTTCAGCCCTCGTGTAGGCATCTGATGCAAACAAAAACAACACAGAATCAACGGTCTGAAGTAGGGATGTCGCAATATACCGGTATTGACGATGATCAGGATATTCAAAGCATGAAATATCAACATTGTGTTCATTTACGGTGTGACAATATACCGATATTGACGATGATCGTTATATTCAAAGCATGAAATATCGACATCGTGTTCATTTAGGGCGTGACAATATACCGGTATTGACGATAATCGTTATATTCAAAGCATGAAATATCGACATCGTGTTAATTTAGTGTGTGACAATATACCAATATTGACGATGATCGTGATATTCAAAGCGTGAAATATCAACATAGTGTTAATTTAGTGTGTGACAATATACCAGTATTGACGATGATCGTGATATTCAAAGCGTGAAATATCAACATAGTGTTCATTTAGGGTGTGACAATATACCGGTATTGACGATAATCATGATATTCAAAGCATGAAATATCGACATCGTGTTAATTTAGGGTGTGACAATATACCGGTATTGACGATAATCATGATATTCAAAGCATGAAATATCGACATCGTGTTAATTTAGGGTGTGACAATATACCGGTATTGACAATAATCGTGATATTGGCGATAAACTGATCTAGAAAAACTGAGCGAACGCATTGCTACATTAAACTCTGTAAAATGTTAAGTTGGTCGCAGTGCCATGCAATTAATGCCTCATCTACAGCCGTTCTAGATGCGAATTAAAACTGAATTAGCAGCGTGGTTACTGCATGACTTCATTGGCGCCGACGCAACGATAGTTTAAAGAGCTTAAAATATGGGAATGCTAGTTAACAGGTTAAAGTATCGGTTTTGATGTTAATATTTATTCAACGTACTGTTGAACTTGACAGTATTTTCACTCTTGTTGTTTCATAGGGAGCTTCAGAGAAGACAGAGAAATCCACAGTCTTGTCTCCTGTGTTTATCAGTATCCTTATGTTCGTTGGGTAAAAAAGAAAAATTAAATAAACAAAGTAGAAATTAATTTGACTGATAAATCCCCTTCCCCAAGGTTTCAATAGATATCACAATATATCGATACTGCAGCGGATTCTCAAGCACAGTGGAGACGCAGCAGACACTGAAATATTTAGAGCCTTGTGGCTTTGAGTCACAAGCTTGTTTTTTATTCATGTGTCTTTTCCCCCTCATTCTTCCTCCAGCGCAGACACATCTGTTCTTTCTTTGCGAAGGATTAGTTGGGTTGGGGTAGAGCTCACTAAATCCGTTCTGCGTGGATGCGGGTGTGTGACGTTTCGTGTCAGAGATGATCTTTATGCTCTGTGGACCTAAGAGAGAGTCCCCATCTGCTCACACTACTCCTAACCTAGGCTCATTGGAAATACGTGCCTCTATATTGGGGAGCGCAGGGCACAACCTAACACTTTTTGATTTTTTCAGTTTATGTAAATCCACGTGGGGTTCAGAGTATAATTTTTTATCCACATTAATTTCAAACATGTCTACTACAAATATGTCATGTTGTTTCATAATTACAGTGTATAGGTGTTTTGTTATTTACCTCAAAAGAGTGGAAGTGAAATGTGACAACATGTATATTTTTTCCATTAGATCAGATAACATTTTAAGCTGTCATATGGTCATGTTACACACTGCAACGATGCTTGGGACAGCCCTGATGTAAGGTCTGTTTTTTTGGTTTTGTTTCATGTTCTTGTTTTCATGTCTTTTGTCATTTTGACGTTTAGTTATGGTTCCTGTTTGTTTCATGCTTCCCTTGCCCTCATGTTTCCTTGCTATTGGTTCCCTTGTTCAATGTGTCATGTTCTGATTGGTTGCATTAGTCATGTGTCTTGTCCCCATTGGTTGTTCATGTCATGTGACCCTCACTGTTTACTAATAGTGGCCATGTCCTTGCCTTTGTTTCTTGTCGTGTATTGATGTTGTAACCTGCTGTCGGTGAGTCTAGTCTGTTCATGCCATGCCACGTCTGTTTCAAGCTAAGTCCGTTTCATGTCAAGTCTTCGTCTGTTAGGATTATTTTTGGATTTTGGATTTCACGATTGTAAATAAACTGCACTTGGGTTCTCACTACGCTCGCCTTCAGTGGACTCTTTACAGAATACACGACCACACCATGAACCCAGCAGTTTCACGTCTCCTCTGCCTGCGTCAGGGCGGCCGGGCTATAGAGGAGTATGTGGCCGATTTTTGTGAACTTTCTCACTGTGTGGATTTTAATGACGTGACGCTTAAAGACATTTTTCGTTCCGGTGTTGACGAACCCCTTCGTTCAAGTCTGCCAGGGGGAACTATTTGTTGGTCACTAGAACGATATATTGACTTTGTTTTGTCGCTGGCTGGCTCACCGTTTACTGTGGGAGTTGCGGATGAGGAGCCCCGCAACTGTGCTGTACCTGAACCAGAGCATCTTCACATCCCAACCTTCATGTCAGGAGTTGTTCACGTCATGCCTGCTACTCCTAAGCCTGCTCACACCATGTCTGCCAAGCCACAGCTCGCTCACGTCATGTCTGCCACGCCAAGGCCTGCTAACGTCATGTCTGCCACACCAAGGCCTGCTAACGTCATGCCTGCTGCTCCAGGACCTGCTCAAATCATGCCAGTTAAGTCAAAGTTTATTCCTGTCATGTCTACCAAGTCACAGTATGATCACATCATGTCTGCCAATCCAGAGTCTGCTAACGTCATGTCTGCTACCCCAGGGCCTGCTCACGTCATGCTGGCTACTCAAGAGATTCTTCATAACATGGCTGCCATTGAAGAGCTCCGTTGCAAGATGGCCGCCACTCAAGAGTCTCTTCAGAAGATGGCCGCCGTTCTAGAGTCTCATCACATCTCAGCTGATCTTCCAGAGTCTGCTCATAACATGCCTGCCAAGCCAGAGTCTGCTCACGTCATGCCTGCCAAGCCAGAGTCTGCTCACGTCATGCCTGCCAAGCCAGAGTCTGCTCACGTCATGCCTGCCAAGCCAGAGTCTGCTCACGTCATGTCTGCCACGCCAGAGTCTACGGGGCCTGCCCATGTCATGGCCGCCATTCCAGAACCTCATCGCAAGATGGCCGCCACGCCTGAGTCCTCGGCCAAGATGGCCGCCACGCCTGAGCCTCATCGCAAGGTGGCAGCCACGCCCGAGTCCCCGACCAAGATGGCCGCCACGCCTGAGTCTTGCTAAGTCATGGCTGTCGCCAAGATTTCCCCAAGGAATTTTTTTTGGGGGGGGCTATAGTACCAAAGCTCCTGCAGATGCGGAGCTTGGGCCAAGACTGAAAGGACTGATAGCTAGTGTGATGGACTTACCACTGATGTCAGTGAGAGCTGCAGGCATCCCGGTGACATCAGTGCTCTCAAGCCCCACCATCTTAGAGGTCCTACCACCCTCTGCTGCCCTTCCTCTAATGGTGGTCGCCATTTTGAACGTGTGGGCTGCACACTGCTCTCCTGAGGCCTCTTCTGTCCACGAGTCTGCTCCTGAGGCCTCTTCTGTCCACGAGTCTGCTCCTGAGGCCTCTTCTGTCCACGAGTCTGCTCCAGAGGCCTCTCATGTCCATGAATCTGCTCCAGTGCCTCCAGAGGTGGCGGCTTCCGCTGCAGAACCTCCAGAGGAGGCGGCGTCCACTGCAGAACCACCAGAGGTGGCGGCTTCCGCTGCAGAACCTCCCGAGGTGGTGGCGCCCACTTATGAACTCACGGTCTGTCCTGTCACGGCCACGGAGGCCGTTCCTGAACTCACGGTCTGTCCTGTCACGGCCACGGAGGCCGTTCCTGAACTCACTGCCTGTCTTATCACGGCCACGGAGGCCGTTCCTGAACTCACGGTCTGTCCTGTCACGGCCACGGAGGCCGTTCCTGAACTCACGGTCTGTCCTGTCACGGCCACGGAGGCCGTTCCTGAACTCACGGTCTGTCCTGTCACGGCCACTGAGGCCCCTGCTCCGCCCGCTCCACCATGGCTCCCTGTTCTGCCTGCTCCGCCATGGCCCCCTGCTCTGCCTGCTCCGCCATGGCCCCCTGCTCTGCCTGCTCCGCCATGGCCCCCTGCTCCGCCATGGCCTCCTGCTCCGGCATGGCTCCCTGCCCTGCCTGCTCTGCCATTTCCCCATGCTCCAGGCCCACCTTTGGTCCACGCTCCAGGTCTTGTTCCCCTTCACGGGCCTGGCCCTCCATCCCACCCCCATTCTGCCTCTGCTCCACCACCCTCCTGGACTTTATGGGGTCTGTTTTGGGTTTTGTTCAGGCTTCTGGAGCCACCTTTTTTTGAGGGGGGAAAATGTAAGGTCTGTTTTTTTGGTTTTGTTTCATGTTCTTGTTTTCATGTCTTTTATTTTGACGTTTAGTTATGGTTCCTGTTTGATTCATGCTTCCCTTGCCTTCATGTTTCCTTGCTATTGGTTCCCTTGTTCAATGTGTCATGTTCTGATTGGTTGCATTAGTCATGTGTCTTGTCCCCATTGGTTGTTCATGTCATGTGACCCTCACTGTTTACTAATAGTGGCCATGTCCTTGCCTTTGTTTCTTGTCGTGTATTGATGTTGTAACCTGCTGTCGGTGAGTCTAGTCTGTTCATGCCACGTCTGTTCATGCCATGCCACGTCTGTTTCAAGCCAAGTCTGTTTCATGTCAAGTCAAGTCTTCGTCTGTTTGGATTATGTTTGGATTTTGGATTTCATGATTGTAAATAAACTGCACTTGGGTTCTCACTACGCTCACCTTCAGTGGAATCTTTACACCTGATCGCAACACGCATCCACAGTATAGTTCAAAACAATGTGCACAAATGAATAATAATAATTTCTGAACATTACCCATCGATTGTCAGTCTTTATTCACCTGTTTCTTGTGGTTTCTAATTAAAACTCATAAAAGTAAATGGTGTAAATTGCATCGCTAATGTCATAGAATAGCATAGTTTAATAAAAGCGGGGCACATTGTAACACAGTGTTACAATGTTCCCCATCTGTGCAACTGGAATTTAAAACTGGTTAGTGTCTTCTGCTAGTTAGCGAAGCATTACAAAACTATCTAAACTGATAAATAACAGATTGGAGATTAAAATAATAGCAGATTTGTCTCATTTTAAATGAATACTAAAAACTGAGATGAAAAATTTACTTCAGTCAGAAATGTACTTTTACTATGGTAAAATAAATATTCAGCGATATCTTCAAAAGATTTTTGAATTTTGGCGTACTTTTTTCTCTATATAGTGTTGATATGGCAACTAGTAAATACCGTAAATTTGGTTATGCCAGCATGTGTGGAAATATTTCAACCACGTGTGTTACAACTAACCCCGTGTTAGTTTGTGCCCCGCGCCCCCCTACATTTCTGCAAATCTGAAAAAAGATTTCCCTGCAGTTTCCAGAACACTAGAGGCAGTAAAACTCCAACAAATTATTTTTTCACACAAAATATGATTTACAGGTATAGAGTTTTGATTAATAAAGGCTAATTTTCTCACAGTTACTTGCAGAATATTATGTTATGACTTCAAAACAATTTTAACATCCTGCACAATTTGAAAACTGATACTTTTGATCGTTGTCGTCACATATACAGCTTCATATGCATGAGTTTTCTAGTTCAGTAGGTTTACGTGGTAGCTCAGGCATTACGGCATTGCACTTAGGCGATGAAGAGCTCCGGTACGAATCCCTGTGAAACTACGGCTCAACAAAAGAGCTCAAATCCACATAAGGAAGATAAAATAGCATGGTTGCAACAGCGAATACGTTTTCATATTACTTTTGCATCTGTTAACACTATGGGATAGGTTTAGGTTTGGGTTTGGTGTAGGGGATATTTCCAACACGACAGAGCATTAATGTTTAGCGACACTTACTGGATATCTGAATTCTAAACGGCCACAACACGTACCTTAAGCAGCGTAATATAAAAATGCTACAATAATGCCTGTACCATCGTAATAAAAACGTGCCACAGTCACGTATTAAATGTGTGTTTTAGTGCCACTCTCTGGACATTTCACTTTGAAACTGCTGCGAAACATGCAGTAAGGTACATAATTACGGGGTTGCACAAATGTATATACAGGCACGTATTTCCAATGAGCCTGGGTTGTCCGTTTGAGTAGTATGTGAACTATCAGCGGAAGCATGTAAAATGACATGGTACTTACAACTGCCGAATTTGAGAGGGCAAGCATGGGCGTCCATGGGGAAGTCTTCCAAATGCATCGGACATTCAGCTCTGACTGTAAGCCTGAGACAGAGAGAGAAAGCAGGATGCAATATTATAGTCTTGACAGTTAATCAGAACCCCCCCCCACTGGTAGAAATACATTTGGACAGTATGAGGATACATGTAAGTATGTATTATTTGTATATAATTGTTATTAAGCAGTGTAAAGCAAAGCATTAATATGGAATTCAATTCAACTGATGTGCAGTCGCTGCTCACCCATTCTGAAATGAAAGATTTAATCATACATTTCACCATTTGTGTTTAATATAGTATTTCATTTACTAGTAAATTTACTAATTTACTACCATGGTTACTGCAGTATTTCTTCTGGGCAGGGTTGCACCAGCCATTCGTAAGTTCTTACTTAAATTAGAATGTTAAGTCCATACTAGAGGCTTAGTAACTACTAGCTAGTTTGTAACTAATTCTATACATTATTTGGTTACACTAGCTGTTCATAAGGCAGGACTTAACTAGTAGTTCGTAAGCTCTCCATAAAGTAATGCGTGGTCGCATAATACGGTGTTTACCCTAAATGATACAATAGAAGCCTCCAAATATGTGAGCAGAACTTGTTTAAATGTTGTGAATTTCAATTTATCATTCATTCTAACTTCTTTTGCCTCATGTAACTAACATAAAAATAAGTTTCCATTAAAAACGATACTACTTAATCATGAATAACATTAGCCTATAGGTAAGCTATCTTTATATGTAAATAACATTAGCAAAACTGTAATTGAAATACAATATAAGGATCAATAAATACGGAAAGAGAAAAAGTATGTTTATTCACAAATTGTTTTCTCTCTTAATATGTACGTACGTTCCA